>JAVKPL010005049.1:0-23517 GCA_032173675.1 Gastrolobium villosum | reverse complement strand
GATGGTTGAATTTAAATCTGGGAATTGAGCTGAATGATAATATGAAATGAATCTGTCTGCTGATAATATTTGTTGTGCACATGTATTGGGAACTTTTCTGAGTTTCAGGAGAAAAGAATGAAAAAGAGCACAGAAGGGTCGTCTACTGCGAAAAGACCCCGCACAAATTTTGATCCCAGAAGATTTTTGTCCGCTGAAAAGCAGGACGTTTATGACACTAAACTGCTGAATAAAAATGTAATCAAAGAAAGGGGATTCGATTTGGGGAGTCTCCTACTTTTTGATAATATTTATTCGGTGGTTCAAAGGAGACACTGGAGGACATTGGTCACCTTTCCACAAGATAGTTCTGGGCGCATTCTGAGAGAATTTCTGGCCAATGCTAATAAGAACACTGTCAATTCCACCCGAAGGAGTTGGGTGAGAGGGAAGGAAGTGCCATTTGATGCGGCGACAATTGAAGAATTCCTCCAAACGTCGTATGACCCTACGGCTGAGTGCGAGTTTGCCCGACTATTCAATCTGATGCAGCCGACAGAAGGGTATTATCGGGAAGAAATGCCCCTCATAGCTGATGAAGTTCGGGAAAAGATCACCAGTCCATTCTCTGAATGGAAATTTAGGCCGGGTCTCACAAATGTACCCGAAAAATTTACTAGGCTCAGCCTTACTGGTGAGGCTATCAGCTGGCACACTTTTGTGAATGCAACCGTTATCCCTTCTACGAACAAAAGTGATGTTAATGTCGAAAGGGCTGTGCTATATTATGTGCTGATGGGGGACAAAAATCTGAATATTGCTGCCATTTTATCTGACAGGATTGTCCACATGATTACCCAGAGCAAGGAAAATAATCTATTGGCTCACAGTTCTTTAATCTCCAATCTGTGTATTAAAGCTGGGGTTGAAATTCCTGCTAATGAGCCATTGGATGTAAAGGCTGAAAAGCCTATGACAAAGACTGCCTTGGAAGGTTATTACAAGGAATCCGAAAAACATGCAGCATGGCTTCTCAATAGCCAGGGAAATCCTATACCTCCTCCAGAGCCACAGGATCCGCCAGTACCTCAGGCACCTCCAGCAGCCCAGACATCAGCAGCATCATCATCTGCTCGCCAGCCACTTTATGAGGATTCTCCGATCATACTCGAGATGCATGCCATGATGAAGGCCATGTGCTTGAAGATGGGGATTGATCCAGCAGATCCTCCTAGCTCTTTCCAGCAGTATACTATGGAGGAGTGATCATTGGCTGTTGTTACTTTTAATTATTTTCGGACATTGTTAATTTTCGTGTTTTGTTTTAAATGACCAATAGGATTTTGTTAGGGTCAAGTACTTTTTGGATATGAAAATCTCAGGGTCTTTCTCACTGTTTTGCTGATATATTATTGTTAATGATGTGTGCTTTAATTGCGCAGCCGTTCTTATCGATTGAACTTAGTTATTGCTGGGGACAGCAATTTCTAAAATCTGGGAATGGTGGATGACCTTGCCCACCTGTTCTTGCACTTTAGCTGCAATTGTGGAACCACACTTCATTTCAGGGGAGATATTCGAACCAACTTACATTTTCAGTTGAAATATCTGTCTTAGCTTAAGCAATTTTAAAAATTCAGCAAAATTTTTTGAAATATGCCTGTATGTATGTTGTTTGGAATATGCCTATTGATAATCTCAGATTTAGATGTTGCTTCCTTAAACAAATGATTGAATTCATCTTAGGAAGTACATTAAGCTTTGAAAGTTTTGGCATGATGTCACTTGGCATGAGTAGAGATTAGAATTGTTCGTCTGTCTGAAATTATGTGCTAAGATTGATGATATGCCTGATATCTCTGTGAATTCTAGTCTGAAATCATAGCCTTGAGGTTTGAGCCTAGACAGTAAAATTTTTCTGAGAGGCCTCACTGTACTGACACTCTAGAACTTGGTTTGTTTCTCTACAAGGCATGCATTTTAACTGATATGATAAGGCAATTTGTTCTTGATAGCTCTGGCCATAAAGCTCACCTGTATAATTAATCTTCCATTGTTATCCCTTTGAGGTTTGAACCTATTCATTGGTGATTACCAAATTGTTGCTTAACCTATCCATGATGAACTTACCCTAAGTGAGATTGAACTACTGATTTTTCTCAAAAAGAGAGAAAATATCTAAGGTAAGCTCCACTACACTAAGCAGATTGAAAAGGGAAAAGAAAAAAAAAAAAAAAAAAAAAAAAAGAGAGAAAGAAAAAGGAAAAAGAAAAACATGCGGGTGAAGCAGTGTGAATAAATTGGTCAAACATAGGAATTGACTTCCCGAAATTCTGTGGGCAAGTTAGTGGAGCAAAATTGATAAGTTCTCAGTGTCAATCTCATAGCATTTGAAGCCACTCTCCATACAAAATTCCTACCTTAGCCAGGCCAAATTAAAACCATTGAAAGTCCTTTGATCAGTTAAATGCATGTGTTTGAATCCTTCAATTTTAAGGATATTGAGAATATGATCAAGCCTATGGTAGTGTTTCAGCGGTGATGGTTATGTATGTCTGACACCCTAAAAACACAAGAGTGAGAGTGATATAGTTTGTCTTGGTGAGGGATGTTCAGATTACATTCATGAAATTGCAGAGAATTGATGGCATCATCAGAATTCTTGCAGAATTCAGTCAGGCATGACATAATGGTTTCTTCAAGTGTTTGGTTGATATTGTGTTGAAACACTGCTGTACGAAGTTCTAAGTTTGAATCAGTTTATTGCTGAGGACAGCAATGTTTAAATCTGGGAATTGTTTGATATGCTCCCAGCATATATACTTTTATAGATCAAAAACAGCAGGAAATCAGATCTAAAACTGTATATAAAAGTGTATATGTGGTGAAATTATTGAATAAAATTGTCAGACACTCTCTCACTCAAATTCTTCATGTTTACAGGAGGAAAATAACAAATAAAGGAGTAAGGAGAAGAATCAGACAGAAGCCCCACGCTCCAAGCGTAGGAATCCACGCTTGAAGCGTGGGAGGAGACTTCAGAACAGTGAGTCCACGCTGCAAGCGTGGAACTCCACGCTTGGAGCGTGGAAAAAGCAAAAATGGCAGAAGCTCCACGCTTGGAGCGTGGATCCTGCGCTCCAAGCGTGGGATTGAGAGAGACAGCTGTCAGTTGCGAGAAAAGGAGGATTTTCAGGTTATAAAAAGGGCATAAGGCAACCCTAGGAGACACATCTGATATTCTACACAACTGAGATCATTCGGAGGCGGAAGTTCTGAGAAAGATCTCTTCTTCTACATTTCTGTAGTTATTTTAGTTTTTGTTTTTCATTTGATCTTTGGATTCTAGCCATGATAATGGTTGGCTAGAACCTTTTTGCTGTAGTTAGGGTCACGAACCCTTGTGAACCCCTGATACAATGGATTGAGTTTTTATGAATATATTTATCTTTTGAATTTCGTTCTATTCTGTTCGTATTGTTATTGTTATTATTAGATCCGATCAATCTAGTAAGTAATAATAAATCTGAGGATTAGGGCCAACAAGAGGGATCTGAGGTCTTTAATCCGGAAAGGGGATAGAACGACGGTATGAACATGATCTAGACATAGACATGATTCATATTGTAGATGTTTCAATTATCGATCGTTATGCTTGATCTCATATAGGGCACCTCAAGGAATTAGGGTTCTATATGAGATTAAAGGGTTAATTACTCAAGGGATTGAGAATTAACTATTGATACTTTTATCTGATAATTATCTAAGTTCACGATTTATATATGAATACTTAACTTAATCCAGAGTAAAAGGTGGGGATCATTGGTGAGTGTTCCCTACTACAGCGCTTTTCTCATATATTTTAAACCCTTATTTCAATTCTTTTTCAAAAAGAACCAAAAACAAGTCTTTTAAATTTACAAATCAAATTTCCACACAATCCATCCTGACATTCGTGTCAAAACCCTTTTGAAATATTTAATCTTAAAAGAAAAAGTTTTAATTGATTTAAACACACTCTCTGTGGATACGAACTGTGATTTATCCACTAATGATAAAGATAATTATATAAACTAAAAATCGTAAACCAATCCTTCGTAGCAAGGGTTCACATATGGATCGTGACCCTAACTACAATAAATAGATCTAGCTAATCAACATCATGATCGCTGATCTAATGCCGGTCCGCGCCATGCTTCTGGGATTATGGACTTGCATCAACACCCTTTTATAATTTGTAGTTTTCACTCCTTTTACCTGTATAAATATAACCAATAGATGAGAAGTATAATAGAAAAGGAAGAATCAATATAATTAGCAAATGTAAATATAAGTTGCTCTTTTATGAATCAATTCTTATCAATTTTAACACAGAAAACTACACTTGCCAGAGGCACATCAAACCATTCCTAGATTTAAACTTTATTGTCCCCAGCAATGTACAAAACTCAATCCAGTAAATATTCAATTAATCCAACATAACATTCCCTAGACACTCTCAGACACAATATGCTATGCATGCCTGACTTAATATCATAAACTCCCAATATTGTCATCAGCTTCTTAAAGATGCAAGTCTACATTGATTACCCCTCACCAGATAATAATAATATTCACTCACACTCAGTGTTTAAGGGTATCATGAGCACTCAATTACTCAAAGCTATAACACTACCATATGCTTGATTATATTCTAAAAAATTCTTAAAAATGAAGAATCAAAGACATGCATCAATTGATCAAAAGGACTTCATAGGTTGTAACTTGGCCGGGGTAACAGGTAGGAAAATATGGATAGTAGTTCAAACTACAAAGAGATTGAAAAACTAAATTTATTTCACTTTAACGCATTCAACTCAATGGTTTGCTCCACTAACATTCCCACAGAATTTCGGGAATTAGTTCCTTCCAGCCACCTTTTACTCTTTTCCTTTTTCTTGCTTTCTTTTCTTTTTCTCATTTTGCCCTTTTCTTCTCTCTTTTTTTATAAGGGTATAGATGAATTTTTTTTCATCCCTTAATTCCTTGACCTTTGTGGAGCTTACCTCAATTTCTTTACTTTATTTTCAACACATTCAGTGATTCAATCTCAACCAAGGTAAGTCATATGGATATTGGCTAAGCCATCAATCAGGCCACAGGTCATTTATCAAGAAATAAGTTCAGGCTCAAAAGGGCTAGCAAGGGAAAATTTCATATAGGTGAGTTATTTTGGCCAATAGCTAATAAGAACAAAATTCCTTTATCATCCCAATCTATGCATGCATAACAGAGAAACATATCAAGTTCTAGACTATTACAACAGTGAGGCCTCTCAAAAAAAATTTCAGTGTTTAGGCTCAAAGCCTCACAACTATGGTATCAATGCAGACTCAAGAAAATTGACCTTAGACATTATCAGAATTTCACAAAATTAATTCAGACAAACGAGCAATCATGCAATCCGATTATGCCTATGCAATGTTATGCCAGAAAGTCATACAATATATTCAAAGAATTCAGTTATGCACATTAAAAATATGAGCACATTTAAACCTGAGATTTGCTCAAAACACATTTTTTTATATAGCACACAAAATAACTAAGAAAACTAAAAGAGATAGAATATGTCCCTTGATAGAAGAATTCCCAGATTTAGATAATTTCTGTCCTCAGCAATAATTAGACCACAAGAAGGAAGAAAAACCTGCACAATGGAACAAACAATGGCATATAGAAGAAACTATAATGCACACATTAGAATATCAGAGAGAAATACACTAACACAAAGTAACTAAAAATACGAAAAATAAACTAATATACAAGATCTCTGTCAGCAAGGAGATATAATCAGCCCTCCATGTCATCCCCCTCAGCAGTGTGGGATGACTCAGCAAATGGAAGATCTAGTGGTACTGGATGCCTTTGTGTATGAGACCATCATTCCCAGATTTGGTCCAAACCATGGATCCAAGTTAAGAACTCTTTGAAACTTTGATTTTTCCGAGAGATAGAGTCCCCGTGTCTCTTTCAAATTTCAGCTCTCGGTATCTCTTCCAACTCGTATCAAAGAATTTTACCACTTCCTTTCTCCTTGCCTTCTTCTTTGTAGGATTACGCCTCCTTTGAGGCGTCTTTACCTATTTGACATCATCTTTAAAATTTTGAGGAAGATCCTTCACTTCCACTTTTGGGGTTCCTTCTTCTTTAGCATTATCTTTTAGATTTTTAGGAACCTCAACCGCTACATCTTGTTCTTCCTTTACAACTTCAAGACTAAAACAATCGTCTTTGTGAGAAGACTGTTTTAAAGAATCAAAGACATGGATTGTAACGGTCTCATCATTCATTCTTAGCTCGAGCTTCCCGCTTTCAACATCAATCAGTGCACGAGATGTAGCTAAGAAAGGTCTACCCAGCAAAAGAGGCATCTCAGCTCCCCCTTCCATGTCCAATACCACAAAATCAGCAGGGAAGATGAACTTGTCCACCTTCACAAGAACATCTTCTATTATTCCACTAGGCTTCCTTACAGACTTATCAGCAAGTTGAAGAGATGCCAAAGTGGGCTTCAATTCAGTGATTCCCAGAGATTTACAAACAGACAAGGGCATTAGATTTATACTTGCCCCAAGATCACACAAAGCTCTACCAATTTTTGTGTTCCCAATTTCAATAGAAATATTGAAGCTCCCTGGATTATGACGCTTAGGCGGGAGCTTCTTTATAATAATAGCACTACACTCTTCAGTGAGTGTCACCGTTTGGCACTCCTGCAATTTGTGCTTTCTTGACAAGAGGTCCTTCATAAACTTGGCATAATTTGGCATGCCAGCCAAGGCTTCAACAAAAGGAATATTTATATGCAACTTCTTGAAGATATCAAGAAATCTGCCATACTGTTGCTTCTGAGTATCCTTCTTGAATCTTTCAGGATAAGGTGTCATGGCTCGCACATATTCAGGATTAAGCTCAAACTTCTTCTTTTCAGCAACAATAGGGGGCTCTTTTTCTTCACCTTTTTGAAGAGGTGTCTTAACATCAGAAGGAATCTCCTCTTCTTTTTCTGGCTCTTCAACCGCCTTAAGCTTTTCATTAGCTTTCACCTTTGTGTTTTGCTTTTCTGGAGTTGCTACCACCTTACCACTCATAGTTGTGACAAACATAAAATCCTCCTTAGGGTGTGTAACTGTGTTACTAGAGGAAGTGCCTGGAGTTCTATCAGCAACTTGCTTAGCTAGCTAGCCAATTTGATTCTCCAAATTCCTGATAGAAGCACTCATGTTTTTAGTATTGGCTCTAGTTTCTTCCATGAAGGCATTGGAGTGTTGATCCATTTGTCCAACTAACCTCTCCAAATCAGAAGGTTCCTTAGCTTGGACTGGTGGAGGCTGTAAGTAGTTATTGGAATTATAATCAAGACCTGTGCCTTGACCTCTCCTCTGAAAATTGCTACTTCCAGAAGGGAAATTCTGGTTCCTCGGAATGTTTCGTGGTGGAGACCTTTGCTCGTACTATACTTCATTCACCTGCACTTGTTGAGGAGAGTCAGAAGATAATAAAGATAAGCATTCATTGGATTCATGCTCACCCTTGCAGTATTCACAAACCACAGTTGCGGCTTGGATAGTGGGAAGTTGCATCTTGTCCAGCATCGAGGTCAAATTTGCTAGCTGTTGTGCTAACAATTTATTCTCAGCTAGAACCACATCATTGTTATCCAGGTGCAGAATACCCCTCTTAGGCTTGGCTGTCAAACCTTCATTTTCATTGGCAGCCATTCTTTCTATCAACACAAGAGTCTCATTTGCTCTCAAGGATTTGATGCTACCACCTGCTGCACCATTCAACACCATCCGAACTTCAGGTTTACAACCATTAAAAAATATTCGGTCCTGGTCACCATTAGTCATGGGGTAATGAGGACATCTCCTCATCAGATCCTTGAAGCGGTTCCATGCTGCACACATAGTTTCACCCTCAGCTTGAGTGAAATTTGTGATATCATTCACCATTTGGTTAAATCTTTCCATGGAAAAGAACTCAGCAAAGAACTTGTTTGATAGACTCTCCCATGACGGAATACTTCTTGCTGGTTGCCTTTCCAACCAATTAAAAGCATTTCCTTTAAGAGCAAAGGGAAACAGTCTCGACCTGACTGCATCGTTGGACACCTGGGGGTGTTTAGTGGAGTCACAGATCATCAGAAATCTGTCAATGAACCTGTGAGGGTCCTCATCAGCCTCTCCACCAAACTGAACTCGCTCTACCAGCTGAATATTGGCATATTTGAGCTCCCAATGGTTGTTGCCCACTTCTGGATGAATAATGCTTGAATTTGGTCTGTTGAATGATGGTATAAGGATTGTATCCATGAGCGGATTGTCCACTTCATCATTATTTCCAGCCATTGTTTGTGCTTCTTCAAACAAAATTCCTAACTCGTTGAATGCAAGCTTCTTCCGAGCAAGTTTTCTGTTCCTCTTTTCTGCTCTAGTGATTTCCAAATTAAGTGAAAATTCAGGGAGTGTACCTCGCATACAACTCAGAAAAGAGATCAGTAGCACTGTTCAAATAAAAATAAAAATAACAATAAAATATAAAATAAAATTAAAAAAATAAAAATATTCACAAATATTCACAAATCCAATCCTAAAGATCAAGATTATATGATATCAGAAACGCCAATCCCCGGCAACGGCGCCAAAAGCTTGTTTCTCTCCGGCAAGTATACCGATCGCACAAGTAATAAAGTGATAAGAAAAGTTCGTCTCCACATGGATTAGGATCTAATATCAATTAAACTTTTTCTCAAAGAATGGAAGAATTCAAATAGAGTTGTGGCAAATATTGTCAAATTGATGGAAATTGAAATCTGAAATAAAAGACTTATTTTTGTATTTTTGTTTTGAGAAATAAAAAAATAAAAATGAGAATTGATTTGTAAAAATGATAAGAAAAGCATTGTAGCCAGGGTTCATTCACCAAATGACCCCCGTTTTTTACTCCGGATTGATTTACAATAATTATCTATATAATCACTCAGATAAATTATCATCTAAAAAAGATTTAATAGTTAACCCTCAATTCCTTGCAAGGTTAACCCTTGAGGGTTAACCCTTTAATCCCATGAGGAACTCCAATTCCTTGCAATGTTTCTCATGGGATCAAGCAATGGGCGTGATAATTTAAGCATCTGCAATCAGATAAACGTCTATTCCAAGCACGCATACAGATCGTTATCTTACCCCCTTTGGAGATCAAAATCCCAATATTCCTATCTAGGGTTTTGATCCTCAGAATATCCCCAACTATCAGATTGATAAATTCTAACAAAGAATATATCAAATTCACACAGAGTAATGATAAAGATAATTATATAGACCATAAACCAATCCTTCGTATCAAGGGTTCACATATGGATCGTGACCCTGGACTACAATAAAGAGATCTAGCCAATCAACATCATGATCGCTGATCTAAAATTCAACATAAACTAAAATAAAAGAAAAAGAAAATAAAAAGAAGAAGATAAAGAACGAAGAACGCGAAGAACTCCACAGCTGCCTCCTCTCTTCTCCCAGTATCCAGATCTGATTTTTTTTTTTAGGGTTCTGATGATAGGGTATATTTATAGCCTCTTTTCTTTCTTCCAAAAATGCCCTTCCGAAACACAGTACTTATTTCCCGTAAACCGGCGCCAGTTTGCGCCGGGTTGGCGCAAGTCAGCGCCACGCTACTGCCTGATTGCAAAAACAGGTACTGCATGTTCGTAAAACGGCGCCAGTAGGCGCCATAGTGGCGCTACTTGGCGTCACTCCTCATTTCTTGGGCGCTAGTGGCGCCAATCTTCCTTGTAATTTGGCGCTGCTTTGCGCCATTCTATATCCATGCATTTTGGGCGCAAATTGTGCCACTTTTTTATATTAGTGTGCCATTTTGGCGCTAGCAGCGCCGGTTGGCACCATAACAGCAGGCGCCATTCCAAAGTAGTTCCTTGAATTTGTCGCGCGGTTTGCACCGTGTGGTGCCGGTTCAAATGCTTCTGGAACTTATGGACTTGGCATCTGTGTGGAATTGTGTTAAAGGTTTGTAGTTTTCACTCCTTTTTCCTGTAAAAAACACAACAATAGGTGAGAAGTATTATTGAAAAGAAAGAATCAATATAATTAGCAAATATATATTTAAGTTGCTCTTTTATGAATCAATTCTTATCAATTTTAATCACAGAAAACTACACTTGCCAGAGGTTCAGTGTATTGAATGCAAAGTGCAATTGTATATACTTTTCACAAACCAACTAAAATATTAGTTATGAACGAATTACGATGTTAGAACCATAATTATTGCATAACAAAGGTCAATTAATTGTTGGAACAAACACCAATTTCGCTATGGTTGACAAACATTGTTTGAGAGAGAGGGGTGACAACCTATGTCATGTATGCACTGCTGTTTTGTTGTGATTAAATTGTCATCCTAAGCCCACAGGTTTTTTACCCATGGCAATTTTCACTATCAATTTTCACATCCCCTGCAAGAGACACAATAGATAAAATATAGATGAAACAATATTCATTGAAAAGAAAGAATCTGAACATAATTTTTCCAGGAGAATATGGAAACCTTGTCAATTAACTGCTAACTGGCCTTATAATCTATTCTGTTTGACTATTAAAGCTTTGGTAAAACAAACGGTTCTTTTTTTCAAAATTTCATAACAAACTCTAACAAACTAAAATACTGAATAAACAGGCAGATCATGCAGGCCCCAACTTGAAAAGGAAATCATGAAAAGATGCTGGTTGCAATGCTTGATTTCCACAACTCAACAACTTGACATTTTTACCAAGGCATTGCAACCAGCATCCAATATGATTTCCTTTTCAATTGGGGCTTCATGATATTCATCTTCCAACTTGAGGGGGGGTGAAGAGAGTCCACGTTCTTCACAAATGTCCGTAGTTTCCACTACACACGTGTTCAGTTTTTAGTTTGTTAAAACTCAGTTTGTTATGAATTTTGTTAGGCTTTAGTCTTTTTGTTAACCGAGTTTGTTTGTTAAACTTTCTGTTCTTTTTTCCTTTCATCTTGCTGACTGAGACTATTATATAGCTCAGTTGGCCCTTAAATGGGCCCGATTCAAAAGCATTCTCCTTTCATCATGAAATATAAAATCACGTTCTTTTCATATCTTCCATTGTTTCAGTCTCTAGTTCATATTTCATTAGACAAACAATGTTGCCCATTGTCATGTACCAGGGGCAGCAGTGTAGGGATCAGTTTTCCAATACAAGCCTCTATGATGAACTTGCCATGGGTAATCTAGAATTTGCTAGACTGTGGGCTTAGGAGATTGGACCCAATTGGTGGGCCAAGGTGAGCAGTATCCAGAACACTCCCCTTCCAACTCTATTTTCTATTATTTTATTCTGACGTCTTTCTCAATAAAAGGATCTTGCAAGTGAAGCTCTTGCCTATTTTTCTTTCAAGGTTTTACTTATATATTAGTCTCAAAGTAGTTTCTAACATTAATTCGTTCATAACTAAATCTTTTGAATTTGCTATTTTCTTCCTTTTCCTGTTCGTTTGCATTGTCAACCCTTTTAATATGACTCGATTTGTTAATTGCATTGTGTTTGGGTTGTGACTATTCGTGTTCGTGTCTGATGTGCCTCTGGCAAGTGTAGTTTTCTGTGTTAAAATTGATAAGAATTGATTCATAAAAGAGCAACTTATATTTATATTTGCTAATTATATTGATTCTTCCTTTTCTATTATACTTCTCATCTATTGGTTATATTTATACAGGTAAAAGGAGTGAAAACTACAAATTATAACAAGGGTTTGATGCAAGTCCATAATCCCAGAAGCATGGCCGGACCGGCACCACACTATAATTCTTCAGTGCCATTTTACTAACCAATAGAATGGCGCTACCTAGTTGGCGCCAAATAGCAAGAGTTTGCAAATGGCACCAAGTACGCCCAAAATATGGCGCCTAATAGCGCCAAATTAGGGAAAAGTGGCGCCAAGCTCATTATATTGCTTACTGGCGCCGTTTACGAACATGAGTTCCGACTTTTTTTTCAGGCAGTAGCGTGGCGCTGCCTCGCCAAACCGGCGCAAACTGGGGCCGGTTTATGGGGTGGAAATACCGTGTTTCTGAAGGGCATTTTTGGAAGAAAAGAAACATGTTATAAAAGCCCTATTAGTCAGAAAGGGTGGTCAAAAATTCATTCACATTTCTGGGAGGCAGAAAGGAGGCCGTAGAGTTCTTCGCGTTCTTCGTTCTTCATCTCCTTCTTTGTATTTTCCTTCTCTTTTATTTTAGTTTATGTTGAATTTTAGATCAGCGATCATGATGTTGATTGGCTAGATCTCTTTATTGTAGTCAGGGTCACGATACATATGTGAACCCTTGATACGAAGGATTGGTTTATGGTTTTTTATTTATATAATTATCTTTATCATTACTCTGTGCGAATTTTGATATTTCCTTTGTTAGAATTGATCAATCTGATAGTTGGGGATATTCTGAGGACCAAAACCCTAGATAGGAATATTGGGGTTTTGATCTCGAAAGGGGTAAGATAACAATCTGTAAGCGTGCTAGGAATAGACGTTTATCTGATTGCAGATGCTTAAATTATCGCGCCCATTGCTTGATCCCATGAGAAACATTGCAAGGAATTAGGGTTCCTCATGGGATTAAAGGGTTAACCCTGCAAGGAATTGAGGGTTAACTATTAAATCTTTCTTAGATGATAATTTATCTGAGTAATTATATAGATGATTATTGTAAATCAATTCGGAATAGAAAGCGGGGATCATTTGGTGAATGAACCCTGGCTGCAATATTCTTTCATGTTTTACAAATCACTTCTCATTTTTATTGTTTTATTTCTCAAAACAAAAATACAAAATAAGTCTTTTATTTTCAGATTTTAATTTCCATCAAATTGACAATATTTGTCACACAAACCCTATTTGAATTCTTCCATTCTTTAAGAAAAAGTTTAATTGATATTAGATCCCAATCCCTGTGGAGACGACTTTTCTTATCACTTTATTACTTGTGCGATCGGTATACTTGCCGGAGAGCATCAAGTTTTTGGCACCGTTGCCAGGGATTGGCGTTTCTGATATCATATAATCTCGATCTTTAGGAATGGATTTGTGAATATTTGTGAATTTTTTTATTTTATTTTATTGTTATTTTTATTTTTATTTATTTTATTTGATCAGTGCTACTGATCTCTTTTCTGAGTTTTATGCGAGGTACACTCCCAGAATTTCCACTTAATTTGGAAATCACTAGAGCAGAAAAGAGGAACAAAAAACTTGCTCGGAAGAAGCTTGCATTCAACGAGTTAGGAATTTTGTTTGAAGAAGCAAAAACAATGGCTAGAAATAATGATGAAGTGGACAATCCGCTCATGGATACAATTCTTATGCCAGCATTCAACAGACCAAATTCAAGCATTGTTCATCCAGAAGTGGGCAACAACAATTGGGAGCTCAAGTCTGCCAATATTCAGCTGGTAGAGCGAGCTCAGTTTGGTGGAGAGGCTGATGAGGACCCTCACAGGTTCATTGACAGATTTCTGATGATCTGTGACTCCACTAAACACCCCCAGGTGTCCAATGATGCAGTCAGGCTGAGACTGTTTCCCTTTGCTCTTAAAGGGAAAGCCTTGAATTGGTTGGAAAGGCAACCAGCAAGAAGTATTCCATCATGGGAGAGTCTATCAAACAAGTTCTTTGCTGAGTTCTTTTCCATGGAAAGATTTAACCGGATGGTGAATGATATCACCAATTTCACTCAAACGGAGGGTGAAACTATGTGTGCAGCATGGAACCGTTTCAAAGATCTAATGAGGAGATGTCCTCATTACCCCATGACTAATGGTGATCAGGTCCGAATTTTTTTCAATGGGTGTAAACCTGAAGTTCGGATGGTGCTGAATGGTGCAGCAGGTGGTAGCATCAAATCCTTGAGAGCAAATGAGACTCTTGAGTTGATAGAAAGAATGGCTGCCAATGAAAATGAAGGTTTGACAGCCAAGCCTAAGAGGGGATATTCTACACCTGGATAACAATGATGTGGTTCTGGCTGAGAATAAATTGTTAGCACAACAGCTAGCAAATTTGACCTCGAGGCTGGACAAGATGCAACTTTCCACTATCCAAGCCGCAGCTGTGGTTTGTGAATATTGCAAGGGTGAGCATGAATCCAATGAATGCTCATCTTTATTATCTTCTGACTCTCCTCAACAAGTGCAGGTGAATGGCGTATGGTACGAGCAAAGGTCTCCACCACGAAACATTCCGAGGAACCAGAATTTCCCTTCTGGAAGTAGTAATTTTCAGAGGAGAGGTCAAGGCACAGGTCTTGATTACAATTCCAACAACTACTTGCAGCCTCCACCAGTCCATGCTAAGGAACCTTCTGATTTGGAGATGTTAGTTGGACAAATGGCTCAACACTCCAATGCCTTCATGGAAGAGACTAGGGCCAATACTAAAAACATGAGTGCTTCTATCAGGAATTTGGAGAATTAAATTGGCCAGCTGGCTAAGCAAGTTGCTGATAGGACTCCAGGCACCTCCCCTAGTAACACTGTTACAAATCCCAAGGAGGATTGTATGTTTGTCACAACTAGACGTGGTAAGGTGGTAGCAGCTCCAGAAAAGCAAAGCACAAAGGTAAAAGCTAATGAAAAGCTTACGGCGGTTGAGGAGCCAGAAAAAGAAGAGGAGATTCCTTCTGATATCAAGACACCTCTTCAGAAAGGTGAAGTAAAAGAACCCCCTATTGTTGCTGAAAAGAAGAAGTTTGAGCTTAATCCTGAATATGTGCGAGCCATGACACCTTATCCTGAAAGATTCAAGAAGGATGCTCAGAAGCAACAATATGGCATATTTCTTGATATCTTCAAGAAGTTGCATATAAATATTCCTTTTGCTGAAGCCTTGGCTGGCATACCCAATTATGCCAAGTTCATGAAGGACCTCTTGTCAAGAAAGCACAAGTTGCAGGAATGCCAAACTGTTGCACTTGCAAAAGAGTGCAGTGCTATTATTACGAAGAAGTTTCCTCCTAAGCGTCATGATCCAGGGAGATTCAATATTCTTATTGAAATTGGGAACACAAAAATTGGCAGAGCATTATGTGATCTTGGGGCTAGTATTAATTTGATGCCCCTTTCTGTGTGTAATTCCTTGGGGATCACCTAGTTGAATCCTACTTTGGCATCTCTTCAACTTGCTGATAAGTCTGTAAGGAAGCCTAGTGGAATAATAGAAGATGTTCTTGTGAAGGTGGACAAGTTCATCTTCCCTGCTGATTTTGTGGTGTTGGACATGGAAGGGGGAGCTGAGATGCTTCTTTTGCTGGGTAGACCTTTCTTAGCTACATCTCGTGCACTGGTTGATGTTGAAAGCGGGAAGCTCGAGCTAAGAATGAATGATGAAACCGTTACTATCCATGTCTTTGATTCTTTAAAACAGTCTTCTCACAAAGACGATTGTTTTAGTCTTGAAGTCTTTAAGGAAGAAAAAGATGTAGCGGTTGAGGTTCATAAAAATCTAAAAGATAATGCCAAAGAAGATGGAACCCAAAAGTGGAAGTGAAGGATCTTCCTCAAAATTTAAAAGATGATGTCAAAGAGGTAAGGACTCTTCAAAAGAGGCGTAATCCTACAAAGAAGAAGGCAAGGAGAAAGGAAGTGGTAAAATTATTTGATACAAGTTGGAAGAGATACCGGGAGCTGAAATTTGACAAGAGACACCGAGACTCTATCTCTCAGAAAAATCAATGTTTCAAAGAGTTCTTAACATGGATCCATGGTTTGGACCAAATCTGGGAATGGTGGTCCCATACACCAAGGCATCCAATACCACCAGATCCTTCATTTGCTGAGTCATCCCACGCTGCTGAGGGGATGACATGGAGGGTTGATAAATCTCCTTGCTGACGAAGATTTTGTATATTAGTTTATTTTTCTATTTCATATTTTTAGTTACTTTGTGTTGGTATATTTCTCTCTGATGTTTTAATGTGTGCATTATAGTTTCTTCTATATGCCACTATTTGTTCCATTGCAGGTTTTTCTTCCTTCTTGTGGTTTAATTATTGTTGAGGACAATAATTCTCTAAATCTGGGAATGGTAGGCTTGCACCTTAGAACTGCAATTCTTCTATCAGGGGAGATATTCTAACTCTTTTAATTTTCTTAGTTATTTTATAGTTATTTTGTGTGCTATATATAAAAAAAAATAAAAAACTGTGTTTTGAGCAAATCCCAGGTTTAAATGTGCTCATCTTGTTAATTTATATGATTGAATTTTAGGAAATATATAATATGACAATCTGGCATAGCATTGCATAGGCATAATTGGTTTGCATGATTGCTCGTTTGTCTGAATTAATATTGTGAATTCTGATAATGTCTGATGTCAATTTTCTTGAGTCTGCATTGATACCATAGCTGTGAGGTTTTGAGCCTAAACATTGAAATTTTTGTTGAGAGGCCTCACTGTTGTAATACTCTAGAACTTGATCTGTTTCTCTGTTATGCATGCATAGATTGATATGATAAAAGCATTTGTTCTTATTAGCTATTGGCCAAAATAACCCACCTATATAAAATTTTCCCTTGCTAGCCTTTTGAGCCTGAACTTATTTCTTGATAATTGACCCGTGGCCTGACTGATGGCTTAGCCAATATCCATATGACTTACCTTGGTTGAGATTGAATCACTGAATGTGTTGAAAATAAAGTAAAGAAATTGAGGTAAGCCCCACAAAGGTCAAGGAATTAAGGGATGAAAGAAATTCATCTATACCCTTATAAAAAAAGAGAAAAAGAAAAGAAAGCAAGAAAAAGGAAAAGAGTAAAAGGTGGCTGGAAGGAACTAATTCCTGAAATTCTGTGGGAATGTTAGTGGAGCAAAACCATTGAGTTGAATGCGTTAAAGTGAAATAAATTTAGTTTTTCAATCTCTTTATTATTTGAACTACTATCCATATTTTCCTACCTGTTACCCGACCAAGTTACAACATGTGAAGTCCTTTTGATCAATTGATGCATGTGTTTGATTTTTCAATTTTAAGAATTTTTTAGAATATGATCAAACTTATGGTGGTGTTATAGCTTTGAGTAATTGAGCGCTCATGATACCCTTAAACACTGAGTGTGAGTGAATATTATTATTATCTGTGTGAGGGGTAATCAATGTAGACTTGCATCTTTAAGAAGCTGATGACAATATTGGGAGTTTATGATATTGAGTCAGGCATGCATAGCATATTGTGTCTGGGAGTGTCTATGGAATGTTATGTTGGATTAGTAGGATATTTCCTGGATTATGTCTTTTACATTGCTGGGGACAACAACGTTTAAATCTGGGAATGGTTTGATGTTCCTATGGCAAGTGTAGTTTTCTGTGTTAAAATTGATAAGAATTGATTCATAAAAGAGAAACTTATATTTATATTTGCTAATTATATTGATTCTTCCTTTTCTATTATACTTCTCACCTATTGGTTATATTTATACAGGTAAAAGGAGTGGAAACTACAAATTATAAAAGGGTGTTGATGCAAGTCCATAATCCCATAAGCATGGCGCGGATCGGCACCACACTGGCGCAAACTCGCGCCAGTTTACGAATTATGCACAGGAGGCTACCACATGGCGCCACCTAGTGCCAACATGGCGCCTCCTAGCACCAAAAGTGGCGCAAGGCAGCGCCCAAGAAGAAGGAAAAGTGGCGCTACTAGGCGCCCCAAGGAGAAAGAAATGGCGGCAAGTAGCGCCCCTATGGAGCTTATTGGCGCCATGTTACGAACATCGAGTTCCGACTTTTCATTTCAGGCAGTAGCGTGGCGCTAACTTGCGCCAACCCGGCGCCAACTGGCGCCGGTTTACGAAAAAGAAGTACCGTGTTTCTGAGGGGCATTTTTGGAAAGAAAAGAAACATATTATAAATAGTCCCTTTTACAGAATTAGGGGACATTCGGAGGCAGATCTGAAAACTTGGAGAGAAGGAAAGGAGGCCGTAGAGTTCTTCGCGTTCTTCGTTCTTCATCTCCTTCTTTGTATTTTCTTTCTCTTTTATTTTAATTGATGTTGAATTTTAGATCAGCGATCATGATGTTGATTGGCTAGATCTCTTTATTGTAGTAAAGGTCACGATCCATATGTGAACCCTTGATATGAAGGATTGGTTTATGGTTTTTTATTTATATAATTATCTTTATCATTACTCTGTGCGACTTTCATATTTCCTTTGTTAGAATTGATCGATCTGATAGTTAGGGATATTCTGAGGATCAAGACCCTAGATAGGAATATTGGGGTTTTGACCTCAAAATGGGGTAACATAACGATCTGTATGCGTGCTAGGAATAGACGTTTATCTGATTGCATATGCTTAAATTATCGCGCCCATTGCTTGATCCCATGAGAAACATTGCAAGGAATTGGGGTTCCTCATGGGATTAAAGGGTTAACCCTGCAAGAAATTGAGGGTTAACTATTAAATCTTTTTTTTATAATAATTTATCTGAGTAATTATATAGATAATTATTGTAAATCAATTCGGAGTAGAAAGCGGGGATCATTTGGTGAATGAACCCTGGCTGCAATGTTCTTTCATATTTTACAAATCATTTTTCATTTTTATTGTTTTATTTCTCAAAACAAAAATACAAAAATAAGTCTTTTATTTTCATATTTCAATTTCCATCAAATTGGCAATATTTGTCTTACAAACCCTATTTGAATTCTTCCATTCTTTAAGAAAAAGTTTAATTGATATTAGATCCCAATCCCTGTGGAGACGAACTTTTCTTATCACTTTATTACTTGTGCGATCGGTATACTTGCCAGAGAGCATCATTCCACCATCAGCAAACCACCCAACAACTATCATCAAATTAGGATGAAGATTGAGGATATTCCTAAAATAGCCTTTAGAACTCATGAGGGCCATTATGAATTCAAAGTGATGCCATTTGGATTGACCAATGCCCCGGCTACATTTCAAGCGGCAATGAACAGAATTTTTAAACCATTTTTTAGGAAATTTGTAGTTGTTTTCTTCGATGATGTGCTGATTTATAGTTCTTCTTTAGAGGATCATGTTCATCACCTCGATACAGCATTGACTTGTTTGTTAGTGAATGCAAATTTTTGTGAAACTCATCAAGTGTGAGTTTGGGGTTACTGAAATCTCTTATCTTGGCCATGTTGTGACTGTGGATGGAGTCAAAGCTGACAAGAAGAAAATAGAAGCTATGGTTGATCGGCCCACACCATAATCTATTAAGCAGTTGAGAGCATTCCTTGGTTTAACAGGCTATTATAGAAGGTTTGTTAAAGGATATGCTTCCTTGGCCCATCCCTTAATAGAACTACTCAAACAATCCAAGTTCTCTTAGAATAAAGAAGCTGTTGTTGCTTTTTTAGCATTAAAGCAGGCTATGTCTACCACACCAGTGCTACAATTACCGGATTTTTCATCTTCATTCACAGTGGAATTTGATGCTTCCCAGTTAGGAGCTGGTGCTGTGTTATTGCAAAAAGGGAGACCAGTGTCTTATTTCAGTAAGAAGTTTGGTCCTAGATTGGCTGCTTCCTCGGCATATGTCAGAGAATTGTATGCTATTACTGAAGTTATTAAACGCTGGAGGCACTACCTTTTGGGTTCTCACTTTGTGATAAGGCTGATTATCAAAGCTTGAGGGAACTTTTGAATCAAATTATTCAAACAGTAGACCAGCAAAGGTACATTTCCAAATTGATGGGACACAATTTCACCATTGAATACAAATCTAGCATTTCCAATATTGTAGCTGGTGGTCTTTCAGGGCGATTTCCTGATGAAGAAGAAGTTGTTTGTCATGCCTTGCATTATACACCATTGTTGGATGTGTGGTTGCAAGTTAAAGAGGATAACAGGACAGATCCAGAATTGTTAACCATTCACAAAAATATGGATAATGGCACAGTTTTGCATAGTGATTTTTTAAGAAAGGATGGCATGCTTTTCCACAGGAATAGATTTTTTTGAGCTCTAATTCAGCTTTAAAGCCCTTACTGATGACAGAAGCTCATGCTACTCCAATAGATGGTCATGCTGGAGTCCAAAGAACCTTTTTGTGTTTATCTGCCTCCTTTATGTGGAAGAATATGAGGCAGGATGTTAAAAGATTTGTCAAGGAATGTACTGTTTGTCAACACATCAAGCATTCTACTTAGGTACCCTTTGGTTTATTACAGCCATTGCCCATTCCTCAAGCTATTTTTGATGATTTGACCCTGGATTTTATTAATGCACTTTCAAAATCAAATGGCTATACAACTATATTGGTAGTTGTGGATAGGTTGTCCAAATATGGCCAATTTGGTCCTTTACCTACAGCTTATACTGCGGTTATGGTAGCAAATTTGTTTTGTGACATGGTAGTGAAACATCATGGTTTCCCAAAATCTTTGGTTTCAGATCGTGATCCCATTTTTATGAGCAAATTATGGCAGCAACTTTTTCAGTTGAGTGGCACGAAATTGAATGCTTCTTTAGCTTACCATCCATAATCCGATGGCCAATCTGAGGTTGCCAATAGGTATCTTGAACAATATTTGCGTGCTTTTTGTTTTGATCAGAATAATAGCTGGTTCCAGTATTTGTGTTGGGCCGAGCTTCATTACAACACGGCCATTCATTCTGCCATTAACATGTCTCCCTTTCAAGCAGTTTATGGCAAGATTCCAGTTTTGATTCCACCATGTAGCACTTCTTCGGTTTCAACAAAGGCAGTTGATATGATGTTACAACATCGAGATCAGTTGTTAGCTTATCTCAAGCTCCAATTGCAACGAGCTCAACACAGGATGAAATTACAAGCTGATAGACACAGACAGGATCACACCTTTCAAGTTGGTGACAAGGTTTTGATCAAGCTGCAACCGTATAGGCAGGTGTCGGTTGTGAGACGTTCCAACCACAAGCTGGCCAAACGTTACTTTGGCCCTTATTGCATAGAAAAAGTAATAAGTCCAGTAGCTTATCGGATCACATTTCCACCTGGAAGCTTGATTCAGCCCACATTTAACGTTTCTTCCTTGAAACCATTTCATGGATCACAAGATATTAGTCATGAGCCCTTACCTATGACCAGCTTCCACAAGAACCTGTAGCCTTCCTATCTTCCAGACATGTCCAGCAGAGTGATAAGCAAGTGCTCCAATTTCTGGTTCAATGGTCAGCAATTGTACCTGAGGATGCCACCTGGGAGAATGCAACAGATCTTCGACAAGCTTACCCAACTTTACACCTTGAGGACAAGGTGTCTCTTAAAGGGGGAGCAGATGTTACAGATGAAGTAGTTAAAGAGACGAGTAAAAGGGTTAAGGGGTACCCATCGTGGGCTTTAGATCATGTACTATGAATGTAGTGGGATACATACTTGTAATATAGTTAGTTACTAAGAGTTGTATACGTGTAATAGTGCTCACATTGAGCAAGGTTGTTGTGCCACGTTGGCTAACTGATTCAGTAGTTAAATACCCCACAATGGGTATGTGTAATGCATGCAATCAATCAATAAAGTTCTGAGGTCTTTCAATAAGGGTACGCGTCCCTTAACACCATATGGGCCTTTATTATTGAGGGTCATTTCTAGTGGAATTTTTTACCCTAACCCGAATGTGCTAGGGTCTAATGGAATTGGCTGACCTATTTTGATAGTGATACGTAGTTATGAATAATAGCATTGTTATACCATGGTGGAGAGCACATGATCTTTAACCAATTTTCTATATTAGATCTTCTCATATTTTAGAATTGTGATACTTATCTCAACATTCCATTTTCATTATTTTGTTTAACAAAAATAATTTTTCATTCTGTGCGTTATTCACTAGTTTGGTCCGTCAAAAAAAAAAAAAAACAATTCCGACTACATAATCAGAGATGGAGTAACTTCCGTCAATAATTCTGTCGCTTAACCTCTTTCCCACGAAAATTGTGTGAAAGTTAACGGAAATGTTCCATCAATGGTATTACTTTTTCTAGTAGTGAAATGTTCAAAGACATAGGGTTTATCACATTTAATAGAAGCACACAACAAAAATTTGTTTAAAGTATTTAACTAATTTTATTACAAAATTACCCCCAAAAAAAACCCATGATTTAATTTTGCATGATATGAGGATTGAATAGAAGAGTGCTTCTGGCATTAAAGAGTGTATTGGTGCTTTAAATACGGCATGCCATAAGATTAGATGTTATGCATATATATTATAATTGTAGCACTTACATTTCAATCTTTTTAATCCAATACACTTTCTTGTAGTTGTAGCAATTTTCTGTCCACTTGCCAAGATTATATGCCTCGCCGCAAGAGTATACCTCAGAGATCAATCAAATCTTTCGTCCATTGTTCTGGTACTTTTTTCAATTTGTTCTTCTTTTTCTCTGATTGTTTCCCGCCAAAACTCACCAACAAAATTTCCATCGCAGAAAATAGATATTGACCTCTCATCTTTTTTTTTTTTAAAAAAAAAAAAATCCTTGTATGTATTTAATTAATTATGAATTGATAGGTGAAGTTTGAAATTTAAGTCGTTACTTGGAGATTGGGTTTGCCTCTGTTTTCTTGGAAACCAAACAGTTTGTGTAGATTGTTGGTGGATAAAGAGATACTAAAAAAAAAAAAAAAGAGCTGAAGTTGTAACACAGTTAAAAGATTTTTCAGGATTAAATATTCATATGAACCATGCAACTGTGGACCTACATATGTTTCCATGTCTGCAATTGCAGACATTAATTTTTATTTTATTTTTTTTGTGTTGAAACTAATGATTTCGGACATTTGATGATTTATAGTGCACATGTTTACATATGATTTATGTTAAGTTGAAGGCTTTTTTTTATTTTTTATTTTTTAATGCGTTTAAAATTTTTATTAAAAAAAAAAATTCGAGACTCAGTCCCGAATCCATCACTAAATATGCACACACAAATACAATTTTCTGGGTTCGCCACTGGAACCATGTCATGGTGGCTTTAAGATCAAGAATATGCATCGCTGAATATATTCTACGAGGGTACTCGTACCGTGCACTATCTTTTTTGCTTAATGAGTGCTTTGTGGTAGAGGTTGGGAATATTGTATATAAAATTAAAATACTACGCCATGAATTTTTTTATTTTATTTTTTAAAGTATGCTTCAATGTTCCAAATGTATATTGTACTGAATCATTAAGTTTGGATAATGTGATTGATTAACAGAGCAAATGGAAGCAAAAGAATTCGATCCAATTGATGGCCTATTCGACACATACACAAATGAAACATCGGGCATGATTGAGTAAGTATGCACATGTTGAAATAATTTACCAACCTGTTTGACTCTATAAATGCATTTATTATAGGGTTTTATAATTTTCATATCGAATGAGAATTCAAATTTCATGTTGTAGAGATAAAAAATATGTGGTACAGGATACTGTTCAGAAAAAATTATATGTGGGGAAAGGAATACT
>JAVKPL010005048.1:0-23311 GCA_032173675.1 Gastrolobium villosum | reverse complement strand
ATATTAAAGTTATATTTTTTTCTCTTCAAAAACTATTTACTGATGTGGAAAGTAAAAAAAAAAATACAATTATAATATTATAACTATATACTTTAAGGAATGGGGATGAAAGGATATAACTTATGTCCAAGGACAAAATGTTTTCCCATTGTATTAAGGGAAAATATTTTTTCATGTTGTAGGAGAATTATTTTCTCTATAGTGATGCTTTGATTTTTGTGCAGCATTTATTTTTTATTTTTTAATGGATGTGGGCCCACACTGCTTATGGCAATATGGCGTGAGAAATTTTTTTCTTAGTGCATAAGAAAATTAAAACCTTATATAAAATAAGGGTAAAAGATTTATCTGGTCAATGGAGATAAGTTATCTCTGGTGAGCCCAAAACAACGTCATTTTAAGATGAAAATCAATGTGTTTTTATAATTCTAAGATAATACAGGGTTATATTAGTCTTTATCATTATAATTTTTTAATCTTATAACCCAAAATGACGTCATTTTGAGCTCGTTGAAAATAAAATTATCTTGAGTGACCGGGGAAATACTTTTCCCATAAAATAAAGGCTTTAATGTTTCTAAAGTGAATGTAGTAAGTTATCTACATTCGCTATCAAAACGACATCATTTTGTCTTAAAAAAAATATAATGTAAAAGACTATTATAACCCTGAAATAAATTATAATTACAAAAATACCTTGATTTCCATATCAAAACGACGTCATTTTGGACTCACTGTAGATAAATTATCTACATTAACCGTAGAAAAAGCGAACCCTAAAATAAAACACAATTCTCTTGTTTTAGGAATGTACAGTTTGGACCTAATTGCCAAAGCACGGCCCAACTTTGACCATCGAAGGATAATTCGCCCCCAATAGAATCATACCTCAGCCCATTTGAAACGAAACGGGATCCTCCTTCAAAACCCTCTGCCTCCTCTCCTCTCTCTCTATGTTTGGTACGTGGTTGCTTCAATATTACGAAAATTTTTAAAATTCTCCAGTCCCACCATTTCTTTAGTGGTCCCCTTTTTTATAAATGAAAATTTTTCTTCCATTTCTACCTTCTTCTTTTTTTGGATTTTTCCCCTCCCTTTTTTTCTTCTATTTTTTGGAGGAACTACCATGGTTCCGCCCCACAAAAAATCTTCTCCAATATTACATCGAATAAAGGTTCTGGAAAAGTGAACACATGCCCATTTAGACTTAATACACAGAAGTTTTCTCAACCCTGTACCATCTTCCTTGATCATGGGTTTTTCATTGTTAAATTATTTGCAAATGTCGTTACATTTTTCTGTCAAGACTTATATTAAAGTGGGTATTTTTTCATTTCCCAAATTTTTTCTTAAAAAATAAAAACCAAACTTATATTTGAACTTACTTGATAGTTTTATGTATCCAGAAATAGGTTTCCTACGCAGGGAAAAATAAATAAATAGTAAATATCGTTTAATCAGGTTATTTTTCTTGGTAACTTTTTAAGTGAAATTACAAATTCTAATGTATGATTTTTTCGGAAATTTTTTACTTCGATTAAGTAAAAATAATGAAGAGCAACTAAATTCACAAGAAATAGTTTAAGGAATAAAGACCTATGGTTGTAACGCCCAGCTACTTATAGGATCAATTATTGTCCTCAGAAATAAATCAACATGAGACTTTTGAATGTGCTTCGAAAGAAATAGTTTGAGGAATAAAGACCTATGGATGTAACGCTTGGTTACTTACAAGATCAATGACGGTTCCCACAAACCAACACGAGGCTCTTTTCAGCGTATTTTGTCCCCACTTACACACTTTCTGAGAAAACTTCCTAGGAGGCTACTCTTCCGAGAATTGCTCCAAGTCAAGCATGCTTAACTATGGAGTTCTTAAGTTATGGGCTACCAAAAAGTACATGCATCTTGTTAGTATAAGTAATATATATTAATCCCTTTAAATCATCCTCAATTGTACAGTTTCATACCTGCACAGTGTTAGTTGGTAATTTTAAAAAGTATAGAATTCAAAAAGAATTCAAGTATCGTTCACAGGGAATGAGAAATATAATTTCTTTCGTTTATTCTTTTTCAGTTTTCTTGAAGGTGAACGTAATGGTTATTTTAATGAAAATTGTAATTTCTAAAATGTAAACTATATCAAGAATAGTAAGAACACGTTTAATTGAGTTTAGAATGAGTATTGAGATTCTAGAATTTTGATTTCAATGACTTTCTCTTAAAAGTTGTATGTCTGCGTTTTAACTGCTATAACATCTATTTTGATGGAATCTGACTTTTGTAGAACCTAACTAAACTTTCCCAAATTTAGTTCTGAAATTGATTCACAGTAATCCCTTAATCTTGAATCAGTTTATTGATGACTTAAAATCAAATTCTTTCTTAGATTATTCCTAATCTTGGAATCTTGAATTAAAGAAATCATAAACTCAAATTTTCCAATTCAAGTTCATGCAACAATTGTTAAGCCCATTCCCATGGAACTCAAATCAAGAAAGTTTCACTAATCAAACATCAAGAACATGCACAAAAGTTTGAATCAATTAATGGGTACTTGTCATCTTCATCAGAATTCTAAAAAAAAAAAGAAATTAACAATGCATGTTAAAGATTAAAGTAAGAATGAAAACTAACATAACAGTAAACAAGTTCTTCATTCACAAAGACAAGACACAGTACGAGTTGAAGGTACAGACCAATATGGTTCTTCAAGTTCAAATTGCTACAACTAGGAAAAACTAAAGCACGATTCTACAGATCCCAAAAGCATGCATGCAGAAATCTTTTCCTCTTGAATCCCTTCAAGAATGAATTCCTTCATGCCTGTATTTCCAAGAAATTTTCAAAGAAAATTTAAGCGCTCCAAAAAATATAAAATTAATTACAATGAAACTCTGAGTCCTCTATTACAAAACAAAGACTCCGATTTTTAAACTAAAGCTTCAAGTAGCTGCTATCCCTTAGATCGAACAAGCATCTAATGGTCTTCACATTGTCATCTCATCTTCTTTATTCTCTTTTTTTTATCTGCCATGTGTCATTTTCTGAAATAAAATATGAAAAATAATTGGTGAAAAATTAAATTTCCTTTTTCTACCTTTTTTACCAACTTGGGCTTACTTCTTTATGTTTGGCCTAATTTTACCTGCACTTTAACAAATTTCAGCCCAAAAACTATAGGAGAATCATCATTAATTTGAGTAGAATTTAAGACTAACACAGCCTCTGAATTCCTCTCGTTCAGGTGTTAATTGTAAGAACCCGCACCGCTAATTAAGGTAATTAGTAAGTTAATTATGATAATTAGGAAATAATTCCATAATTGACCCTAAAAATTATTAATGGGCTTAGATAATTATATTGAGTGAGTGAAAATGCTGAAAGTCGCTTTTCGGAAGAAAAGCGCAGATACCGGTTCTGCTACTCGGTATAAATGCGTACCGGAAAAGTATCCCGGAAAATTATAACGAATGCATGATAATTACTAGAATATTATGTAGGACATGTAAAACGAGTTTCAGGTCAAAATAACGTAATCTGATGCCAGAACTGATACTGGCTATGGAAAAGCGCGTACCGGAAAGGTGCTCCGAAAAATAAAATAAAAATATGACAAATCTTAGAAAAATGCGTAGGTCTAGAATCCGAAGTTTGGGATCAATATCTTTTACTTTGCGATTAAGGCTAATACTGCGCGGTTAGTGACTTGTGCCTATAAATAGACACATTATGGCACTAAACCCTAGGCCATACACTCTCCTACGTGAGTTTTCTCTGCAGCTTTGAGGCAGCCCCCTTGTTCCTCCATTTCTTCTTCCTTTCTCACCAAAGTCACCTCCTTTGATCATTGTTTCTCCTCTTGATCAAGTGAACACTTGAGTGTGGGCATTGGAGAGTGCTTGGGTGCATATTGTGTGTGGTGAGCCTTGCTTTTCTGAGTTGAGAGGTAGTTAGAGAGCATGAGTTTGAAGCTTTAGTGATGGCTACTTTGTGGTAGTCATTGTGAGCTTCAAAGTGCCTTCTTGTGGTGCAAGAACCCATCTTGAAGTGCCATTTTCGTGCTCCTACTTAGGCTGAGTTTGAGGGACCTTGGGAGAGCTCCAAGAACATACCTTGCCTCTGTTTTGAACTTTGGTAAGTTACCTCACCATGATCATGAGTTTATTTTGCTTAAAGGTGGTGTCTTGGCATGTAAAAGATTAAAATGAAGTAACCAACACCTAAATGAACTTGTATATGCTTAAAGATGCATGCTTTAACGTGTAAATGTGTTAAAAGTGGGATCTTTGGGATAGATACTCACGAAATGCATAAACTGCATTCTGTCGTGAGATATCCGGATATTTGTCGAACAGATATCCGGATATCAGTATCCGGATATGGTATCCGGATATTGATATCCGGATATGGGATCTGGGTATCCGGATATGACATATCCGGATATGTCCAGTGTGATATCCGGATATGGCATATCCGGATATGCCCCTTCTGATATCCGGATATCCTGGGTTCTGCGCAGACAGTAGCTTAACTGTATGAACAGTAAGCTATTGGGTGTGTGTGGACCCTAGTTTAAGGAAGTTGAACTTCTGTAATAAATGGACTAAGTCAGAATCATAGGATTAAGGGCTTATGGCTTTGATGGAAGCCTTAAGACGTAAAACGTAAAGGAAAGGCGTAGTCTTTAAGTTGTATGCTTGTGATGCATTAATATTGACTTGTTAATGGTCCATATCAGATTGTGATACTGCTGTTTGTGGACTAGTGAGTGGTTGGACTCTTGGCTTGGATAGCTAGCTTGCAAGGTAAGCTTTCGTGTCCTCGGTTTAGCCATTTTGATGTTCCACCATGTCCCATGGGGATGGGTTTATGCATGCTGTGTTACATGCTTTGATTATTTTGGAAATGCTGTTGAGCTGTTTATATGTAATGAGCATTATGATATGCATGTGGTGTCCACCTAGACGGCAATCCTGAGTATGTAGTACATACAAGATGGAGAAGCATGTGGGTGAGGTGCAGGTAGTATCCATTTACTCATGTAGGCATAGACGTATTCCTACATTTCTCTGGCCAGTAGATTTGAAAGCACACATGACATGAATAATTGCTGCATCGCATGATTTTAGAACTTATACTGTAATACTGTTTTTAGAACTTATATTACACATGTAAGTGAGCTTGGGGTGGAGACTCCTTGAGGACCCCTTGTCTTACTGAGATTTCTTGTTAGAGATCTCACCCCACGTTTGGGGACGCTTATTTCAGGACCAGGTAATGTTGAGGGCTCAGGTGGCAGGAGGCCAGAGTTGAGCTGATATTCTGATATGCTGTCTTGCTGGATTTGCTGTTATGTTTTTCGCTTTTATTATGCTGATTATGTTGAGACTGTTGATTGGGCATTGTTGCCTTATTTGGTGAGCATGGGGTTTGTCCATGCCACATGGTTGATTATGTCTTTTAATTCGCTGTTTTAATTAATGTATCAGGATTTTGACCCAGGCTGCATGTTGTAGTCCTGCGGTTTTAGATACTCACCTTATATTTATGTACGAGGTATTCAGTTAGTTGTCTTGCAATTTACATACAGGCAGTATTTTTATGAAAATGATTAAGTAATCAAGTTGGCTAAGTTAATGACGTCATAATTGAATTAAAGAAAAAGTTATTCCGCATTTTAATTAAGCGTGGCTTAATACGATAGTGTGTTAACAATCCGGGTTAACACGGGCTGTTACATTTTATGGTATCCGAGCAATTTCTAGGGAAAAGCCTGTATGTATTGCAATAACTTAGGATGAGTCGTTGCGTGTCTACTTTGTGTTCTCTCTGACTGGTGTGTGTAATGATAATGCATATGTGACCACATGGCGTGGGCCTGATCAACTCATTCTTTGTGTAACTTGTGCAGAGTCATGGTGCCGCCAAGGAGGAACACGAGTACTAGCGAGGATCAATCGGATCCTGTCCTGGCTGCATTGGCTGAGATGCAGGCGGCCCGACTAGCCGACCAGGAAGCCACGAGGCTGGCAAACCGGGCAATGCTGGACGCAATTAGAGATGCGAACCGGCAAACCACGGCAGAGGTTCTGGAGGAGAACCGGATGGCCAACATGACGATGATGAGGGTCATGTTGGAGGAGCTGAGGGCTGGTCCTGCTGCGGGCCAGGGTCCTCCACCGCCGCCACCGCCTCCACCTCCGCCTAGTCAACAGGAGGACACCCAGAGCCAGATGGGCGAGGGTAGTCATTTGACGGGGGCTATGCAGACTATCCCCGTTCTTGCTGAGGATCGTGACGAGATCGATCGCCGGCTGAATGCTTTCCGCAAGCATAAGCCACCTACCTTCGACGGATCGTATGATCCCATTGCTGCTGCCAGATGGCTACAGGCGCTGGACAAGATTTTCCGGATCATGCAGTGCACGGATCCGCAGAAGCTGTTGTTCGCCACGTACATGCTGGAGGGCGAGGCCCATGAGTGGTGGACCAACCTGTCTCAGGTCTATGAGATGCAAGGTCATGTGATGACATGGCCATTCTTCGAGGAGAGCTTCCTGGGTCAGTACTTCCCTTATGACTCACAGGAGAGGAAGCAGGGGGAGTTTGACCGGTTGGTACAGGGCTCGTTGTCTGTTGACGAGTACCTGGCCAAGTTCAATGAGCTGGTCAAGTTCTCTCATTTCCGCATGGCGAGACCGACTCCCGTTTTTCTGGCGGCCAAGTTCCGGAGGGGACTTAATGAGGATATTGCTGGACATCTCGCTGGTTCTGCTTCGAGAGACTTCGGAGCGTTGGTGCAGCAATGCCGCGACATCGAGGACTACTGCCGGGCGAGTCAGGCCAAGAGGGCCAAGGTTGAGGTGCCGCAGAGCACTGGTGGTTCTACTCCCTGGAAGAACAAGAACTTTGCCAACAAGGGCAAAGGGCAAACCACCGTTGGCAGCTAAGCAAGCGCCAAACCAGTTCAGGAAGACTGCCGCTCCGGGGAATACCGCTAGACCTCCTGCTCCCAGATGTTCTGGATGCGGGAAGTCACATTTTGGGCCGTGCTCTACCGGTCAGCTGATTTGCTTCCAGTGTGGCAAGGAGGGCCACTACTCGAGAGATTGCCCGACGGCGAGAGTTGCTGCAGTGCAGGCTGTGCCATTGCAGATGGTTCCTACTGGGGCACCAGCCGTGCCACCTACCACCGGACGAGTCTACACTCTCGATCGTCAGCAGTCGGACAGAGCTCCGAACCTGGTCAGAGGTACTGTTACCATCGGTGGATCAGCTATTGATGTTTTATTTGATTCCGGGGCAACACACTCTTTTCTTGCTACCCCTATTGCTGTGGGGCTTGAGTTGCCCAGTGATGTGCTTTCTCCACCGATGCGGGTTACCACCGCCACCGGAGAAAAATGTTTGACCTCCACTGTTCATCGCGATGTAGCGTTTCAGTGGGATGGCCGTGACTTCTTGGTAGATCTGATAGGATTGCCGATGGCCAACCTTCAAATTATTTTGGGCATGGATTGGTTGTCCAGAAACTGTGCAATGATTGACTGTTGTGCCAAGAAAGTGGTGATGTCTCCGGGTGGGTCCACAGCCAGTTCCTCACCGTTCATTTCAGTCCTGCAGGCGAGGAGGGCCTTGAGAGCAGGGGCATTTGGCTATGTCATGTTGGGAGGTTTGGTGAGTGGGACACAGGAGGATCTCACTGGCATTCCTGTGGTGAGGGAATTCCTCGAGGTGTTTCCTGAGGAGATTCCTGAGTTTCCACCACAGAGGGAGATAGAGTTCTCCATTGACTTATTGCCTGGTGTGGGGCCTATATCGTTGGCTCCATACCGGATGTCGCCACCAGAGTTGGCGGAGCTGAAGAAGCATATCGAGGAGCTTTCAGCAAAAGATTTTATTCGGCCGAGTGTGTCTCCCTGGGGAGCACCGGTCATATTTGTGAAAAAGAAAGATGGGACCATGCGGTTGTGCACCGACTACAGACAGTTGAACAAGGTGACAATCAAGAACAAGTATCCTCTTCCACGCATTGATGATTTGCTGGATCAGCTCAGGGGTGCTTGCGTGTATTCCAAGATCGACCTCCGGTCCGGTTATCATCAGATACGGGTAAAGCCGGAGGATGTCCCAAAGACAGCGTTTCGCTCGAGGTACGGGCACTACGAGTACTTGGTGATCCCGTTTGGACTCACCAATGCACCAGCAGTGTTCATGGACTACATGAACAGGATTTTCCAGCCGTACCTGGATCAGTTTGTGATCGTCTTCATTGACGACATCTTGATCTACTCCAAGACGGAGGAGGAGCATACCAAGCACTTGAAGATTGTGTTGCAAGTGCTAAAAGAGAAAAAGTTTTATGCTAAGCCGTCGAAATGTGAGTTCTGGCTCAAGGCGGTTAAATTTCTGGGTCATGTGATTTCTGCTAATGGAGTTGCAGTTGATCCTAACAAGATTGAGGCCGTGATGGACTGGGAGAGGCCCAAGACGGTTACGGAAGTGAGAAGCTTCCTGGGTTTGGCAGGCTACTATCGGAGGTTCATAGAAGGATTTTCCAAGATGGTGCTACCGATGACTCGCCTTACCCGAAAGGAGACTCCATTCGTGTGGACACATGAGTGTGAGGAATGTTTCCAGGAGTTAAAGGAGAGACTGACTACTGCTCCAGTGTTAGTTCTTCCTGATCCTGCGGAGCAATTCGAGTTGTACTGCGATGCCTCTGGTAAAGGACTTGGCTGTGTGCTGATGCAGAAAGGGAAAGCGGTTGCTTACGCTTCAAGACAGTTGAAACCTCATGAGGAGAATTACCCGACTCACGACTTGGAGTTGGCAGCCATTGTTTTTGCTTTCAAGATTTGGAGGCATTACCTGTTTGGCATGAAGTTTGCTGTATTCAGTGATCACAAGAGCCTGAAATACCTGTTTGACCAGAAGGAGTTGAACATGAGACAGCGAAGATGGATGGAGTTCTTGAAGGACTACGACTTTGAGTTGAGGTACCATCCTGGCAAGGCCAATGTGGTAGCCGATGCTTTGAGTCGGAAATCTGTGAGCTTATCCAGTTTAATGATGAATGACTACGAGATGATCGAGAAGTTCAGAGACTTGAGAGTGAACTCCTTGTTTGGGGGCGCACTGCTCGAAATGGAAACAGCAGAAGTGATCAATGAGATGATGGAAAAGATCAAAGAGGCGCAAGTGCAAAGAGAATGCCTTGATTACGTGAAGAACCAGGACGGTGTGTCTTGGAATGATGATGGTTTATTGCTGTTCCAGAAGAGGATTGTTATTCCTCGAGGGCCATTGACCGAAGAGGTTATGACAGAGGCTCATAAAGGCCGGTTCACTATCCACCCTGGTGCCACAAAAATGTACCAGGATTTAAAGAGAAATTTTTGGTGGCCGGGCATGAAGAAGGACATAGCGGTCTACGTGTCCAAATGCCTTATTTGTCAGAAAGTAAAAATTGAGCACCAGAAACCGTCTGGTAAACTTCAACCTCTGGAGATTCCACAGTGGAAGTGGGAGAGTATTTCCATGGACTTCGTGGTGGGATTGCCCAAAACTCAGGCTGGTTGTGACTCTATCTGGGTCATTGTGGACAGATTGACCAAGTCTGCCCATTTTCTTCCAGTGAAGGTGAGCTTCACTACAGAGCAGTTGGCCAAGCTATATGTCCGCGAGATTGTGAGGCTTCACGGGGTGCCCGAGAGTATCATCAGTGATAGGGACCCGAAGTTCACATCTCGGTTCTGGGAGGCGCTGCAGGAGGCTTTTGGTACGCAGTTGCGATTGAGTACCGCCTATCACCCTCAGACTGACGGACAGACTGAGCGGACCATCCAGACATTGGAGGACATGCTGAGAGCTTGCACGTTGGAGCAGGGTTCTGCATGGGATAGGTACCTTCCGTTGGTTGAATTTTCATACAACAACAGTTTTCATGCTAGTCTGGGCATGGCACCCTACGAGGCGCTGTATGGTAGGAGGTGTCGGACTCCTACTTGCTGGTCTGAGGTTGGAGATAAAGAGCTTTTCGGCTTGGACTTTGTCCAAGATACTACCCTACAGATCCAGATGATCAGGGAAAAGTTGAAGCAGGCGCAGAATCGTCAGAAGAGCTACTACGATGTCAAGCATCGACCACTGGAATTCAGTGAGGGTGAGCACGTGTTTGTGAAACTTTCACCTGTCACCGGTGTTGGACGGGCACTCGGCGTGAGGAAGTTGAGCCCGCGATTCATTGGGCCCTACCAGATCCTTGGTAGAGTAGGACCAGTTGCCTATCGACTCGCCTTACCTCCGAACCTAGCCAACATCCACGACGTGTTTCACGTGTCTCAGCTTCGAAAATACATAGCAGACCCTTCGCACGTGGTGCAGCCGGATGATGTGGAGGTTCGGGAGAACCTAAAGACCCCCGTCGGACCACTCAAGATTCTCGATCGAGGCGAGAAACAGCTTAGGAGCAAGATCATTCCGATGGTTAAAGTACAATGGTCAGGAAGAACTCCTGAGGAGTGTACCTGGGAGCGAGAGGACGAGCTTCTCCGACAGTATCCCGACTTTCGTGACAGGTATGTTTCTGATTTTGAGGACAAAATCCTTAAAAAGGTGGGGTGAATGTAAGAACCCGCACCGCTAATTAAGGTAATTAGTAAGTTAATTATGATAATTAGGAAATAATTCCATAATTGACCCTAAAAATTATTAATGGGCTTAGATAATTATATTGAGTGAGTGAAAATGCTGAAAGTCGCTTTTCGGAAGAAAAGCGCAGATACCGGTTCTGTTACTCGGTATAAATGCGTACCGGAAAAGTATCCCGGAAAATTATAACGAATACATGATAATTACTAGAATATTATGTAGGACATGTAAAACGAGTTTCAGGTCAAAATAACGTAATCTGATGCCGGAACTGATACTGGCTATGGAAAAGCGCGTACCGGAAAGGTGCTCCGAAAAATAAAATAAAAATATGACAAATCTTAGAAAAATGCGTAGGTCTAGAATCCGAAGTTTGGGATCAATATCTTTTACTTTGCGATTAAGGCTAATACTGCGCGGTTAGTGACTTGTGCCTATAAATAGACACATTATGGCACTAAACCCTAGGCCATACACTCTCCTACGTGAGTTTTCTCTGCAGCTTTGAGGCAGCCCCCTTGTTCCTCCATTTCTTCTTCCTTTCTCACCAAAGTCACCTCCTTTGATCATTGTTTCTCCTCTTGATCAAGTGAACACTTGAGTGTGGGCATTGGAGAGTGCTTGGGTGCATATTGTGTGTGGTGAGCCTTGCTTTTCTGAGTTGAGAGGTAGTTAGAGAGCATGAGTTTGAAGCTTTAGTGATGGCTACTTTGTGGTAGTCATTGTGAGCTTCAAAGTGCCTTCTTGTGGTGCAAGAACCCATCTTGAAGTGCCATTTTCGTGCTCCTACTTAGGCTGAGTTTGAGGGACCTTGGGAGAGCTCCAAGAACATACCTTGCCTCTGTTTTGAACTTTGGTAAGTTACCTCACCATGATCATGAGTTTATTTTGCTTAAAGGTGGTGTCTTGGCATGTAAAAGATTAAAATGAAGTAACCAACACCTAAATGAACTTGTATATGCTTAAAGATGCATGCTTTAACGTGTAAATGTGTTAAAAGTGGGATCTTTGGGATGGATACTCACGAAATGCAGAAACTGCATTCTGTCGTGAGATATCCGGATATTTGTCGAACAGATATCCGGATATCAGTATCCGGATATGGTATCCGGATATTGATATCCGGATATGGGATCTGGGTATCCGGATATGACATATCCGGATATGTCCAGTGTGATATCCGGATATGCATATCCGGATATGATATCCGGATATCCTGGGTTCTGTGCAGACAGTAGCTTAACTGTATGAACAGTAAGCTATTGGGTGTGTGTGGACCCTAGTTTAAGGAAGTTGAACTTCTGTAATAAATGGACTAAGTCAGAATCATAGGATTAAGGGCTTATGGCTTTGATGGAAGCCTTAAGACGTAAAACGTAAAGGAAAGGCATAGTCTTTAAGTTGTATGCTTGTGATGCATTAATATTGACTTGTTAATGGTCCATATCAGATTGTGATACTGCTGTTTGTGGACTAGTGAGTGGTTGGACTCTTGGCTTGGATAGCTAGCTTGCAAGGTAAGCTTTCGTGTCCTCGGTTTAGCCATTTTGATGTTCCACCATGTCCCATGGGGATGGGTTTATGCATGCTGTGTTACATGCTTTGATTATTTTGGAAATGCTGTTGAGCTGTTTATATGTAATGAGCATTATGATATGCATGTGGTGTCCACCTAGACGGCAATCCTGAGTATGTAGTACATACAAGATGGAGAAGCATGTGGGTGAGGTGCAGGTAGTATCCATGTACTCATGTAGGCATAGACGTATTCCTACATTTCTCTGGCCAGTAGATTTGAAAGCACACATGACATGAATAATTGCTGCATCGCATGATTTTAGAACTTATACTGTAATACTGTTTTTAGAACTTATATTACACATGTAAGTGAGCTTGGGGTGGAGACTCCTTGAGGACCCCTTGTCTTACTGAGATTTCTTGTTAGAGATCTCACCCCACGTTTGGGGACGCTTATTTCAGGATCAGGTAATGTTGAGGGCTCAGGTGGCAGGAGGCCAGAGTTGAGCTGATATTCTGATATGCTGTCTTGCTGGATTTGCTGTTATGTTTTCCGCTTTTATTATGCTGATTATGTTGAGACTGTTGATTGGGCATTGTTGCCTTATTTGGTGAGCATGGGGTTTGTCCATGCCACATGGTTGATTATGTCTTTTAATTCGCTGTTGTAATTAATGTATCAGGATTTTGACCCAGGCTGCATGTTGTAGTCCTGCGGTTTTAGATACTCACCTTATATTTATGTACGAGGTATTCAGTTAGTTGTCTTGCAATTTACATACAGGCAGTATTTTTATGAAAATGATTAAGTAATCAAGTTGGCTAAGTTAATGACGTCATAATTGAATTAAAGAAAAAGTTATTCCGCATTTTAATTAAGCGTGGCTTAATACGATAGTGTGTTAACAATCCGGGTTAACACGGGCTGTTACATTAATTTAATCCATTCATATATCTCCCCTGCTGGAAGCCTGCCATGAGCATACTATCACAGCCCTCCTACCTTAGTGGATTTGGACTTCGGCTATCAGGATTTTCGATTAGTAGTACACTCCAAATCACGTACCAAAGGATTATCTACTTCTCGCCCTCGTCAGCGCTGTGGCGGACCCAAAAAATTATATGTCGAGGGGCGAAAATTTATATTACTATTATGAAAAGATAATGACAATTTTGGTTGGATGATCACGTTAAGAATACAAAAATACCTATTAAGAAGAATCTAATAAAATTATAAAATTTTTTGCGAATTTTTTGGTTAGAAAGTCAACTTTTTTATTTTTAGTGACAATGGTCCAATGCACCCTCCATTTCAATGAGGAACTAGCATAAGTCTCTTTATTTTGTTTGTAAAATCAGTTTTTTATTGTTTACCTTCATGCCTTCTGATGCTATAATTGCATTTTCTTTGATTTATTTGGAATCTTATTTTCTCCCTTAGTTGTTATTTAGCAGAAGACACTATAAATTAATTAATTTATTATTTATTTTTAACATTTGGTCCAAACTGATAATTAATAACTATTATTGACTTTTTTTTCTTTGCCAACAAAGTCAAAACTTAAATACTCTTCTCCTGAGTTCGGACATGACAATCTGTACAAATTTTTAATGATTATAAAAAGAAAATTAGATAATCAATTAATATAAAATCAAATTCTAGACAAATTTGAGAGGTATAGTGAATATGTATTACTAACTGAACTCTTTTTGGTATACAATGGAAAAACCAGCTTTCCAAATTAATTGGGGAGTGTAGCATACCAAGAATAAAACTTGCCATATATACTGCCATGTTGAATCTGGTAAATAATAGTTATCTCTAATTGGATGCAATGAACGAGTGGAACATTTTTCTTATGAATAACATCGCTTGTCTTTCACTTTTTTAAAGACATTTGCAGAATTTTATTTTTTTAGACAATGTTACATATCAGATAGTAAAACATATTTTCATATTTTAGAGGAGGGCGGGGGCCTACCCTAGCCCCATGTAGGTCCGCCCTTGCGTCAGCTCCTGAGATTTTACACATGGTCGATCACTCTTCATGGTACCACAAATAATATATGAAATTCAACTGTAAGTGATGAAATTTAACATTGGTTAATAGTGGAATAATTAAGAATCATATAAGTGAAATAAAACGTCAATCCAATGTCTTAATATTTTAAATTGAAATATGGTGTGGAATTCTTTTATTAGGTTTGCCAGTGACTCTAAATTGTTTTGCTTAGGATCGAATCAGAGATCTTTCAGTCCCACTGGTTGACTCTCACAGCTCGCTTACGGGTTGTGCCCCTTGAGTTTGACAATACTTTGATTTTATAGCAAAAAATCTCATATATGTACTCTCATTATTTCTCACACATTAAACGTTTCTTCGTATTCATTCAAATAAAACGCTTATTTTTATTATTTTTCACTAGTCTATCATTTATATATATAAGAAGGAAATCAATACAATTTCAATTAATAAAAATTATAGTCATTCACAATTAATTCAGCAACGACGATATATTAATTCCAAGAGAAGTAATTTCTCAATAATTATAAAAGATGCTTCATTATTTGAATTCAACGTTCATCAATGACTTTCTGGAATTGCTTGATACATACATAAAGTAATATGATCACATAAGCGAGAGATCGATCCATCAAATAGGAAGCTATAATTATAAAATGTTGTGTAATTATCTATTCCCGTTTACTGACTCCAAGGAAAAAAAAAGTAAGGTGCTCCATACCGTGCAATTAACTTGCTTCCTCACATAATGCAATCCAAAATTATAACTAGATCGATGTAAGGCATTTTATTCAAGCGGTTTTCTTTTCTCATATCATATGTGTTATTGATGAGGGTCCATCAGTAAAAAAGCAACTGCGGTCCCGCTTCTAGGTGAGCGAGCAAGGGGAGCCATCCCGGGGGTGCAAGGGACAATGCCCCTGGCCCCGTAGAGGTCTGGTACTGTTATGGGTCTCTGATATATTATAATTTTATTTTTCTTAGTAATTTGGGCTTGGACCCATAAATAGTTGTTGTTAGGATTTTCTAAATCCTATTTATATTCCTTTGTAAGCCGAATAACTTGTAACCAGTGGCGGTGAGTTGAAAGGGGCCCTCTCAATGAGGAAGGGGGCGATAAGAATAGGAAAACTAGTGAGTGATCCTCGGGAAGTCATACAGTGAGGAGCATGAACAATAGGGAAGCTACCCTTACTTATTGATTATGAATGCTATGCAATTATTAAGGGAACACGAGCCCGCCATTCCTATTAGGGAATGGAGTAAGGGCTCTACCGATCTATAACTACAAGCCCGTATTCCCCTAGACAAGCTAGATGTAGCCTAAAATGGGTGAATCAGGATTGTTGATGAACTCGGCAAGTGCACCGGTCGTACAAGTAATAAAGTGATAAGAAAGTTGTCAATCCCACGAGGACTGATGACCAAGCAATAATTTATCTATTTAACTAAAGTTGGATCGATCGTAAAATGATTTCTTGAGAATATTGGAATTAAATTAAAAATAGAATTTATAAACTTATTTTTTGGTTTTTTAATAATGGGAAAAGTGTTTATCCTTTTAAATGACACAACTTATATCCTTTCACTCTCACAAAGAAATGGGACCCGCACCTTTATTTTTTTTCAACTTTCTCTCTTCCTTTATCTATCTCTTTCTCTCTCTTAAAATGACATAACTTTACATCCTTTAAAATGAGACACACTTTACCCTTTAATAATTTAGAAAATAAATTCAAAATTAATAAATCTTAGAAAAAGGTTTTGAGTTTTTAATAAAAAGGCGTAGCTAGGATTCAACTTCCCCAATGGTTTCTTAACGAGTTTACATATTCTTACGATTACATTCAAGATCAAATTACTAAAAACTCTTTCTATGATTGATTAAATCCTAATCCCTTGGTAATCTAATCCTTTACTCTAATCCAAAGCCTAATCCCTTATTACTTTTTTCATAAAATAAGCATTAACGCAAGAACCTACAGTTATAGAATTCATAAGTCTATCCCTAGATCATATAAATTCCAGCAATTAATCAATCGAAATCATACAACAACATCCCTATTGTCATGCACGACTCTAGTGCTCATTCAAGACTGGCCAAATCATAAATAAGACTAATAATAAATATCAAGTTAATTGCATAATTCAAAAGAAAGAATGTTATTCATAAGAAATAAGTAAACATCAACTAAGAACCCATTGGTTCTGTCTCATCCTAACTCCTCAAAGGGACTTAGCTATGCATAATTATAAAAACATAATTATAAGAGACTGGAAAATAAATAAAGTTCATGATGAAACTTGAATAATGAAGGCTATCAATGATGCCTATCGCTTCCTTCCTCCCCCTCTGCCATCATTTCTCTTCTGCCACGGCTTTCGTCTCTGAGTTCCTTCTTTTTTCGGGATCCAGAATGTCTTTCATGGCTTTGTTCGCATTGTATTTAAAGAGAAAATGTGGGCTTCTGAGTCTTGGACCTGCTCTCTGAGGAGCTAGCTGAACTTTTCAGCGAGCATTTTCTTCCTCTTCACTTACTCACTCGCTTGAGCGAGGAGTATAGCGAGCTGCATTGATTTGCTCGCTCACTTGCTCGCTTCAGCGAGAAGTGGAGCGAGCGTTACATTTTTTTATTTAATTTTTGATTTTCTTGATAATCCGCGGATGCAGCTGTTGCCTCGTCTTATCATGTTGGTACTCTGTTATTCTAGTCTAAACAATCTGAAACAACAACAAATATTATAATTTTATCTATTTGTTGGCAATTCATTCTCTTTTTTTTTATAGACCATTCATTCTCTTTTACTATTTTATTATTTAACACTATATTTTTAACCATTTTAATTATTATTTGAACTCTTTTTAACCATAAAAGCATAGTGTCTTGGACACTTATTAAAGATAAATCACCGTGTCAATTTTCTCTCTCTATTTATCTTTTTCGTTTTCGATCTATGTGTTATGTGATTGTTGATTTCCAATAACATGAGATCACATCTCTCATGTCATAAATACAACAAGTGATAAAGCTCGCCATTTATTAAAAAAAACAAAAAAGGTAGCACGAATTTTGACGTCTCATAACGGATAAATCTTCGGTGCAACTGTTGTACCCAGGTGGGTAAATTTGAAAAAATTTGAAAAGTGTTAAATCTTTTTTCTAAAAATGGAAAAAAGTTATACCCACTTAAATACAATAGTTGTACCACAGATTTATCCCGGGAGGCAATGTTTTTGACACCAACTATATTGCAGAGGACTCACTCGTTTTCTGTGGAGCCTACTTTTGTTTTTGTGAGAATGACGGACACAAGAAAAGTTAAATCCTATGATTATAAAAACTTTTGGAAAATCGGAGAGTTGTTTTCTACGTAAGTGAGAGTTTGTTTTGCATGTAATATTTTTTTTTATTTTTTATTTTTTATTTATGGTGGGACCCATTAAAATCATATGTGTGTAGGAGATTTTTAACCTCATGTTAAGTGGGAGATATAAAGCTCAAAAACTTTTGTTGAAAGAACGAAAGTCCGATCTTTTATATTGCGCTAATTTGAAATTAGTTCGTTGACTGAAAGATAAACTGCAAATAATAAAAATAAAACTTTCACCTTATATAAGTATCTGGTAATCAAACTCTGTAGCTTAGGAACTTGTTCACCTAACTTAACAAATAAGTTTAAGTTTAAATTTAAATTATTTAATATAGAGGAATCAAACTTAAAATTTTATAAGATAAAAATTAAAAGTTTATAAATAGCACACACACAGTATAAAGATGTTTATTAAATACTAAATTAACAATTTGACTTCAATTTGTTTCTTTAGCCAAATCTTATGCAATTTGTTTCTTTAGCCAAATCTTATGGTTTGAGTAGGCTTGGTCAAGTTGTCCTGTCTTTCTTCCTTGTATCCCTCTCCTCTGTTTGTGTTCCCTCTATGGCAATTTCTATTGGGGCTGTTTATGATTGTTTAACAGTTGGTTAGTTTGTTTTTTATTGAGCGTTTCGGCCTGGTTGTTTCAATTACTCTGCTTTTTTTATTTCCCTTTATTCAAAGTAGCAAATGCATGCCACTTCTGGGTCAATTTCACTTTGGTTTTAAATATGTAACTGACATATTCACATATTCGCAGTGTGAAAGTTTGACATGATGATGTTCATAGTTGAATTTCTTTTTTAGATAATCTCCTTACAAATCCTTCAAATTATATATGACCTTTATTTGGCATGATTGGAAGAGGACCGTTATCGTTCGCCAAATAATCTGATTCCCACACCTTCAATTGGAAAGAATCTCATATACAAAATTAAAAGGGATTTTAATTTTTTTGGTATATAGACACCTACCTGCTTTATATATTTATACACGCGTGCTGCACAGCATTGACACTAATTTTGGCGGGGTGTTTCGATGCTGTTTTGTAAAAAAAAGTAATATCATAATTAAAAAATTAATTTCAAAAATTATAATATCAATTAAAAAATTAGATTTATATTATAAGGTTAAATAGTAAAGAAATAAAAGTTTTGAATTTAGTATGTAATATTTAGTTAATCTTATATAATTTGTTCATATAATTTAGTAATTTTTAAAGTAAAATCTGTGACGTAACACGCTATTATTATTATTTAGTGATTTTAGGCATACCCGTACCAGAATCATAAATCATCACATCGCAACAGCTGTACAATGCATAGAATGCCATTATCCATGCTCGGAACTTGTCATCATATTAATTAGCATCAACCTAATGATAATTTACCAAACTTTCTGACCTCATTCTCAGAAATACCGAGTCATCCTACTCCACAGGTTAGAATGGACGAAAGCAATATGCCATGATGGCCCAGACCAACCATAATCAGGTTGGTAAGTGCAGTACATAACTGGGTCGTCACATTTGCAATTGTCGTGTTACCAACAAGTAGCCACTCTCACGACACAACAATTTATGCAACTCTTTGAATATGCATGCACGTTGTTTGTTTGGGCACGCCCATTCAACTTAAATTGAAATGAATTCTTGCAAGTTGCAACCTATCTGCCTGCAACCGCAAATTTCGACAGTACAATTTATGTTTCAGTTTTACTGGATCACTGATCTGAGGACCCATACTCAACATTCATTAGTCATTACAAGCCAAAATTTATATGATTCGATTGTATTATTACCGTACGATCGACCACGGCCTTTGTTACAGCTGTAAACAATTCCTTCACATATATTGCCATCCCACCTAATAAACCCATTCTTGTTTTGTTGGGTCGGGTAATGGGGACTACCTTCGCATCGGTATGACTTTCGTTTAAAATAAAATTATAAATTATTATTTTGATAAAATATATAAATATAATTTATTTTTTTCTCTTTAAAAAATATGTCAATACAAATATTGTGTTTTTATTTAGCAAATGTAGATAAAATGGTAGTATATTAGAAATTTCGTTGGTAATGCCACTAATCTCAATGACAAATTCTGCACCTTATGTACTCCTTAGCCACTCTATCATATTGGGAGGATTTTTGTGTGGCACGATCTAGTGAAATATTTTTTTAAATATCATATCACATTTTCATTATATCAATAGACGAGTCTTGATTGGACACGTGATGGTGTCTTGCAGGCCACAAATCTCGGCCAGTAATATATTGAGATTTGTGGTTAAAGTGGCAGATGCCACATCTACAAAATGTTGTTCAATTGGCCAATCTTGTTCGGCTGCAAGCCAAGATAGATTACATGTATTTTCTCCACATGTCAGCATACTGTGTATCTTGTCGGGCTCCTGACCGAGTTTAGTTTCCACCGTACACCCAACACATACATGTATAACACATGTCACAATCGCATGAATCGTGTGAATCGCGGTGCATAGGTTGGTGATTTATGTACAAACCACCCCTTGTATAAACCCCACCCACCTCATCACCCATCACTCTCAACCTTCTTACTCTCTTTCTACAAACTTTTTCTTTCTATGAAATTTCTCTCCCTAATTGTGGATTCTCTTTTGAAAGTTAGTATTTATTTTTTATTATTGTTATTATTATTAATACAGTAACAATAATAAAGTTCTCTCTCTAATTGTGGATTCTCTTTTGAAGGTTAGTATTTATTTTTTATTATTGTTATTATTAGTATGTATTAATAATAATGGTTATATTTTTCTTATGTTGAATAAGATAAACAAGTTTTCTATACATAAAGTGGAGGTCGATCCCACATCTATTTTCTCTCTCTCCTCTTACATGTGGGTTCCACTTGTAATTTTATTTCTATAACATGAGATAATAATTTTCTTACAGCATAAGATAAATATAACCCTAATAACAATAGTAAAGTTTGTAGAGAGAGAGTGAGAAGGTTGAGAGTGATGGGTGGTGGAGTTTATATAAGGGGTGGTTTGCATATAAATCGCCAGCCTGTTGAGTGTACAGTAGACACTAAACTTAGTTAGCAGCCCAACAAGACATCGAGGGTGCTGACATATGAAAAAAGTGCACTTAATCTCGGCTGGCAATCTAATGAGATTGGCCAAGTGGATAGCCTTTTGTAGATGTGATAGTCTGTCACTTTAACTTTTACCACAAATCTCACTATATTACTGGCCGAGATTTGTGGTCAACAATACACTATTACATGTCGAATCAAGACTCGCTTATTAGTGTAACGAGAATGTGATATAATATTTTTAGAAAAAATTTACTGAATCATAACATTGTGAATGACAAAAGGGTCAATGTCAATGTCCCTCATGGTGACTTTTCATTGGTTTAACCAAAATTTCTCTTCATTTCGTCAATTATCGTCCTCTACCACACCGGTCCTCCAATTGTTCAATCTCGTCAAAATTCACACATTTGAGATCTCTATATCATCCAGGTCATAGTCGTACCCGCCCAGCTAAATTATTATTTGCTATGGATCTTTTTTATTATATAGTACGAAATATATAGTCTCAGCTGTCAACTTGCATGAATTGAATTAGAAATGTCGAAAACGGGGGAAAAACGTTTTGGATTCCTTGGTCTTTGACTATTACTAAATGGCACAGGATGAGGACACGGTTATGTTCCTCAACCCATTCTATTATACGATATAAATACTAATTTGCAATAAACTATAACCATTAGATTGATAGAAATCAACGGTTAAGATTTAGTAGTAAGAAAAAATAGGTAGTAAGTATAACTTTTCCCATAAACATAACTCATAAATATAAGTTGGGTTTTATGTTTATTATGTTATAGGAAAAGTGATTGTGTAATGTTATAGAGATTCATTTTACGTGCTATATTTTTTTTCCTTTTTCTTGTTTTTAAATGTGTGGGCCCCACAAAATGTTGTGTGTATAGAAAAGTTTGTTGTGTTACGTTAAAGGATAAAATAAAAACCCATATAAGTTTGCTGGTTAATTTAACCCTTGAGTATCTGTTCCATCAAATTTATATTTCACCTCATGCTTGGTTTCTGTTTTTGATGCTGTCTTCCACTACATTCAACGTTTGGCGCAGCACGGGGCAGTCTTATTTTTTTATAGGGATATTTTTTTTCATGTTTAAAAGTATAAGTAGGACCCACAGATAAGAGGTGAGAGAAAAAGAGTGGTAAGATCCAACCCTTTTTGTGTGTGTAGGAAAGTTAATTTATCATGTAAAATGAAATAAATATAACATTTTTTATAACTTTAATTATATATCTTTTCCATGAACTTATATTAAATTTATAAACTCTACATAATTATTTGTTACTATCATTAAGTAGTTTATGTGACGGACACAAGTGTCTAATTGCAAAGGCTAGTAATTATCAATAGGAATTTTTTTATTTTTTTTTGGTACATTATCAATAGGAATTAGTTTGACCATTGATGTGCTACAGAGAATCAAAAACTAAAAAAAAAATCATACTAAACAATACCCCAATTTTAAAGGGTATAACTTATAAGAAATCTGCGGTCAAAACTTTGAAGTGCAAGAGTTAAAAGGGATACAGCAAAGACCAGAATATCCATTACGACTTGGTCTTAACCCTCTCGAAGAATCTAATTTATTTCATCGTTTCCTGAAACAGCTCTACAATATTCAAAATTTCATATTCATCTTTTTAAAAAAAATTATTTATACATATATACAAGAGAAAAAATCACCGGCGCACATTTTCTTCCCAAAACTACCCCTACTCCGGTATCGCACTCAACAACGCCGTAAACTTCCCTCTACCACCACCAACGCCACCGCCAACACTCAAGGTCCTTCCTCTCCTTGACCTACGTACAGCACCACCGCCGCCACCGACTGACGAAGACAAGCGCTTGGAGTCATATTCGGCGGAGAACAAAATCTGTTTACGGCGGCAGCCACATTTATCGGCGGCGGCGGCGCTTTTCATGAGCGCGGAGTTTGCCTTGACGGCCAATGCAGCCAGCTCGTCGGCTTGCAAGGGGTGCCTCAACCAACTCAACGGCAGAGCGAAATAAAGCTGACCTGGTTGCAACTCTTGGTCCTCGTCGATGGCCGTAACGACGTCGTCGAAATCCATTTCGTCGGAGTCGCATATGAAGGACGCGGGATACTTCTGCAATAGGTAGGAGACCTTAACCGGGTATGAGAACTCCTGCAACCTCCCATCTTGAAGAACAAGCTTGGCCGTGGCAACGTCGGAATCGGAGGAGCTGCAATTTCCCATTATTGATCTCGAGACTCAGTGAGTCCGATCGGCTTGTGACTCGGTAGCAGTGAAAGAAGGGAAATTCGTTGGAGAAGAAAGGAATATGATGGGGAGAATATATATAGCAAGGAAGGATTTGGAGCTGTTAGCCACGTCGGATTTTCGATTTTTTTAAAATTCTATAATTTGAAACAGTGGGAAAGGCTTTCCAGGCTGTAAGTTGTTGTTGACAGGTTGTATTACTCGCATTAGTGTGCGAACCCCTGACCCTATTTTCGAGGTTCATATATTTACGGTTTCTGCCACTTAATGGTGAAAATGTGGGAAGCAAGCAAATCACGTGAAGTCTCGTGGGAGTGGTGTTTCTCTCTCTCTCTCTCTTTTTTTAACCGTGGTAATACGTAACCTTGCACCGTTGCATCAATGGGCGATGGTGGATC
>JAVKPL010005047.1:0-23343 GCA_032173675.1 Gastrolobium villosum | reverse complement strand
CACCCATCAAAAGATCCTTGGAAGGGAAGACTTTTACACTTCATAGGAAAGCAGCAAAAAGGCAAGTTCTGAAGAATCACATCCAGGAATGGAAAGAGCAAACACCAAACCCTGAGTGATAGTGAGACAGAAGATCAGCAACCTTCACTTACCTTGGAGCAAATCCTTCTTACTTGTTATCTATGGAGAGTAACTCATTTTTTGAAAAGTTTATGATTTCTCACTGGCTCAAGTTTCTTTCTGTTGAGCTATTCTTTGAAATTGGGCAGCCCAATACAATATTTCTAAGTTGTTTGAGGACAACCAACAGTTTAGTTTTGGGGTGTTTGATGGGACGTAAATTCGTTCCCATCTAATTAAGCCCATTTTGATGGCAAAATACTAGATGTTCCCTCATCTGATGAGCAACTTCAGCCTGAAAATCACTTGTTTTACACATTTGTGATAAAAACACAGTGGGGGAACGTATGGTGACGTATTCCTTTAAAATATATTAAAAAGGGAACGGATTGAGAAGCATTTAATGCACCTGCTTCACTTATTTAATGCCTCTGTCCATTTTGCAGGAAACGTGGATACAAAGTCTTCGAAAAGCAGAGGCTGCTGATGTGCCTCTGGCAAGTGTGATTTTTCTGTGATAAAATTGACAAGAATTGAGTCATAAGAGAGCAAATTAAATACATATTTGCTAATTATATTGATTCTTTGAATGTCAATAATATTCACCTTTTAATTGTATTTTTACAGGGAAAATAAGTGAAGAATTATAAAAAGCCTGTTAATGCAAATTTACACTGGTGCAGCACACTACAAGTTCCAAGCATGGCGCAGACCGGCACCCAACTGGCGCAAAACCGCGCTAGTTTATGAACTTTACAGCGAAGGCACTAAAGTGGCGTGAGGTAGCACCAAAGTGGCGCCCCCCAGCGCAATAACACAGAACCTTGGCGCAACCTAGCGCTCACTCATGAAGAAAATGGCGCAAGCTAGCGCCGTAACTCAGAGCATTGACGCTAGCTAGCGCCTAAAATGAATTAAAGTGTGGCGCTAGCTAGCGCCCAAATAAGATGGAATTGGCGCTAACTAGCGCCATTATTTGTAAAGGTTGGCGCTGGGTAGCGCCAGCAAGAAAAGGCGTGGCACAAACTTGCGCCAACCGGCGTCGGTTTGCGGGACATATCTCCGTGTTTTCCGAGGGGCATTTTTGGAATGAGAAGAGAATATTATAAAAATGACATTTGCTGAATTAGGTCGGCAGAATTTTGAGATTCAAAGAAAAAGAGAACACAGGCACAGTTGGTTGAGAGGCAGATCTGGAGATTGGAGGAGAAGGGCACTGGAGTTGTTCTTCGTTCTTCATCTCCTTCTAGTATTTCTTTATCTTTTGTTTTAATTTTATGTTGAATTTTAGATCAGCGATCATGATGTTGATCGGCAAGATCATTTTTATTGTAGTCAGGGACACGATCCATATGTGAACCCTTGACACGAATGATTGATTTGTGGTTTTTGATTTATGTAATTATCTTTATCTTTACTCTGTGCGAATTTTATATTCACTTTGTTAGAGTTGATCAATCTGATAGTTGGGGATATTCTGAGGATCAAAACCCTAGATAGGAATATTGGGGTTTTGATCTCGAAAGGGGGTAATATAACAATCTGTATGCGTGCTAGGAATAGACGTGTATACGATTGCAAATGCTTAAATTATCGCGTCCATTGGTTGATCCCTTGAGAAACATTGCAAGGAATTGGGGTTTCTCATGGGATTAAAGGGTTAACCCTGCAAGGAATTGAGGGTTAACTATTAACTCTTTTTAGAGGATAATTTATCTGAGTGATTATATAAATAATTATTGTAAATCAATCCGGAGTAAAAAGCGGGATCATTTGGTGAATGAACCCTGGCTACAATGCTTTTCTCATATTTTTCTACAAATCAATTTTCAATTTTATTGTTTTATTTTTCAATCTAAAAACACAAAAACAAGTCTTTTATTTTCAAAATTCAATTTCCATCAAATTGAAAATATTTGTCAAAAACCCTTTTGGAAATCGTCCATTCTTAAAGGAAAAAGTTTTAATTGATATTAGATCCTAATCCCTGTGGAGACGAACTTTATTTATCACTTTATTACTTGTGCGATCGGTATACTTGCCGGAGAGCATCAGCGACGCACCACTTAAGCACCAGGAAACGTGAAGAGCAGAGAATCAAGAGTTCTCATTGGCCATGAAGAAAGAAAAGCATTGGGAGACTGCAGAAAATGGCTAATCATCAACAAATATTGTCCCATCAAATAATTTGCACAGCTTCTACACACTGTTTCCACCGCCCCGTCCCTTCACTCAAGAACCCAGCTCCAAAGGATTTACAAGACTGCCACTCCTCTTCTACCTATAAAAAGGACATCCCAGACACAAAAACATCATCGAATTCTGGAGGGATTGAAGTCCTAAAAGAAGAGATCACCTAGTAGTAGTTAGTAGTTAGTTTGATATAAGTTGTGACTGTAGTTAAGTGACAACCCCTCTTCTCTTTTCTGTTACATCCTTTAAGACTCCTCACGAGCATCAAACCATCTTCTCCATTTTTATTCTTCTTTGTAAACTGTATTTCAATATAATATAAGTGTTTCCTCTTTTCGTTCCATTCGTTATCTCTGAGCTGAATCTCGGGTCTATGGGATTTCAGTTTGGAATAATTATGTTTAAAATATCAGCCATGAGCTGAACTATCTGCGGAACGGATAAGCTGCAAAACTCTTAAAGAATTATTTTTGAAACTCTTAACTGAAGCTTTTTGTTATTTATTTGGCTGAGTAAGCTATGTTTATTGTGTATCAATGGAAATTGAACACATACTGAGAAAAGAACTTCCATAAGGAAGGGATTTCAAACAGCTTAGCCATTGGGGGAAGGTAGTGTCATGGCAAAAACACTATTGGAATAAGGGGTCACTTCGTCCATTTTAAGGTTCTGTACTGAGTACCTGTTGTAGTCAAGGGAGAGCCATAGGAATATGGAAACTTGTGAGCCATCTAGTCCATGAGCTGAGGAATCAGAGTTGGCATATAAGAATTTGGGACAAAGCCAAAAAGTGCTAAGTCTTGAGCAAAGAAAATAACTATTTAAGAATGGAGCAGTGAATCTGTTCCTTCTGTTAAAACTGCTTTAAAAACCATCCACCTTGTTGTCTCTTAATTATAGTCATTTCTGTTGAAGTATTTTTTACTTTATTTAATCTTGTATCCATCAAACTCCAATGATTATTATCACCTTCTTTTAAACAGGAAGGATCACATACATAACGCTGCGAGCAATTGTTTTTCATCATATTGAACTTATTGTTCCCGAGGACCGTTGTCAAGACAGTAAGGAGCGTTTGACCAGACAGTTCATTCACTAAATTTTCTTCTCATTTTCATTCTTTATAAAATAGTATAAGACAATATTTAGAGTTCTATCCTCGTGGGAACGATAATCTGGGCCTTAATACACCCGTTATTACTTGATGTGTGCACTTGTGCTCTTGGGTTGGAAGTAAGGGAACGAATCTGTGTTCAATAGACTCATTTAGAACAGAGGAACGTCCTCCATCAGAAATTATATTTTTACACCATCAGAAAACCACCCAATAACCAACAATGGCTAAACCGAGGACACGAAAGCTTACCTTGCAAGCTAACAATCCAATGCCAAGAGTCCACACAGCTCAAGATCCTAACACAGCAGAATCACAATCTGATTTAGACCAACAATCATATCAATAAACATTTCTCAAAGCATAAACATAAAGACTACGTCTATCCTTTTACGATTTACGTCTTTAGGCTTCCCACAAAGCCACAAGCCCTTAATCCCTTGATTCTGACTTAGTTAAGTATTTACAGAAGTTCAACTCCATCAACATAGGGTCCACAAACCCATAACTCATATCTGTATGAACAGTACCCTCATGTTCATCGAAAACCCAGAATATCCGGATATATGTCGGGGGCATATACGGATATCAGTATCCGGATATCATATCCGGATATCCATATTCGGATATCAGAGACCCCATATCCAGATATCAATATCCGGCTATCAGTATCTGGATATCCATATCCGGATACCATATCCAGATATTTCGCGACAGAATGCAGTTCTGCATTTCGCGAGATATCCTTCCCAAAGGTGGTTCATTTCACGATTCCAGTAGCTTAAACATGCATTATTAGGTGTGTTTAACATTACCCAACGTTATGTTATGATCATAGGTTCATTACATGCATCAAGGCTCCATTTTTAACCATGAAAACTAAGTTCAAGGGTCAACACTTACCCCAAGCACCAAAACAGATGTGGATGATGCTCTTGGAGCTCACCACACAGCCACAAGGTCCAGACCTCTAGGATGCACGAAAATGGTACACAAGACTTGATCTTTCTACCCAAAGGTTGACACTTGGAGCTTCAACAACCAAGATAAAGGTTTCACCCTCACAACTCAGAAACTCAGCACCTCAAGCTCAAGGAAACTGCACCACAACTTAGAAAGGAGCTCACAACATTTTCACAATGCTCACACCCAAGTGTTTACTTGATAATCTCTCATAAAAGTAGTGCCTTAGAGGTTTTTTGGTTAAGAAGAGCAATGGAATAGTGAGGAAAATAGAGGCAGCCACTCAACACACACAAACCCACGTAGGAATGGCTGAGTATCAGCCTAGGGTTGTGTGCAAGTGGCTATTTATAGACGGTTCCTGTTTAATCGCACTGTATTGGCACTAAATGCTACGCTTAGCATTTTAATTCCATACTTTGGAATCTGATCCTACTCATTTTTTTAAGATTTTTCATATTTTTATTTTATTTTTCGGAGCACCTTTCCTGTACGCGCTTTTCCATAGCCAATATCAGTTCTGACACCAGTTCTCATTATTTTGACCTGAAACTTGGTTTACTAGTCCTATATAATATTCTAGAAATATTCATGCACTTATTATAATTTTCCGGAATACTTCACTGGTACGCATTTATACCGGGTAGCAGAACCGGTATCTGCACTTTTCGTACGAAAAGTGACTAGCTTTCAACATTATTACTTACTTACTATAATTATTAAAGGCTCATAATAATTATTAGGGTCAATTATGGAATTATTTCCTAATTCTCATATTTAATTAATTAATTTTCTTAATTAACTGTGTAACTTCTTACACTAATAATTTGTGTTATTTATCTAGACCCGTACACGACGTATTTTTTTTTTTGGTAAATACATGGGGCATTGCCCCACGAAACAGACAAAACGAAACAAAAGAAACAAACAATAACAGGAAAAAGCAAGACAGAAAGAAAAACTAAAAACCATCGACTCAGAAGAAACAAACTCAGCATCTTGTAGCTGGAGTGATGACTCCCGGATCCAGCATATCAGCAGTAAGAAGATTAAGTAGCTCACTGTGAGGGGATGTAATAGTGGATAAACCAAAAGGATCATCCATTGCTTTCTTCGCTAGCCAGTCCGCACAATGATTACAAGTCCTAGAAATATGCTTCAACAAGACAGACCAATCCTTATTGAGAGTAGCTCGAATCTTAGTTACCAGGGGTAGCTTTCGAGTTTCATTACCAGTCATGGTAAGAAGGCCAATGGCTTGAGCAGAATCTGATTCAAGAATAATTTTCTTCCAACTAGATTTCCAAGCAAACTCCAACCCATGTAAAATAGCCCAGAGTTCAGCTTGCAAAGGGGAGCAGGAACCAATAAAGACAGAAAAACCAGAAACCCAATTCCCCTCCCAGTCTCTCAATAATCCCCCACATGCAGCTCTCTCATTAGAAACTGCACCATCAACATTTAATTTTAAAGAACCTTGAGTTGGAGCAATCCAGGCAGGGGAGGATCTGATGGGGGGGTATATAGGATCAACTTTTGTTAACCATTTTCTGTTACAGCACCTTAACTCTCCAATTGATTCAGCAATACAAGGAGAAGGGTCTTCAGGTCTCTTTACAAAGCCTTCATGAATCTCTTTATTTCTCCAATACCATAAGAAATTACAAACGGTAAAGAAAAAGTCCCTCCAGTCCTTGGCATGGGTATTCTTTATATTCAAATTGAGGATAATCCACTCTTTGGAACAGCTTGAGGTGAAAAAACCAGGAGGAAGAGGATGCAACAAAGGTATTAGCCAGACCTTTTTAGCTTTATTACAGTCTCTAAAAGCATGGAGCAGGGTCTCCGCTAGGTCAGGACAGGAGGGGCAGCTATTAGAGGAATCACTCCATTTGCTGATATAGTCTTTAGTTAGCATCCTACCATGGAGCATTTTCCACAAAAGAAGCTTAACTCTCTCTTTTCCTTTCCAACTCCATATCCGGTCCCAGCAGCTATCACTAGATAGGGAGTTAGGACAGGTCAGATTTCTATAAGCCGATTTAACTATAGACTGACCTGGAAGCAAATTTCTCCAGCTAACACAATCCTCTCCTGCTTCCCCATCAGGATGAGGAATAGCCATAATCTTGTTTACTACACTTTCATTAAAATGGTTAAAGAGAAAGTGCATATTCCATCCCTCTCCCGAAGAGAAAATATTATGGTTTATTTTGAGATCAACAGTCTCAGCTGAAGGAGGAACAATTGCTAACGAAATTAAGCTAGTGTTGAGACCAGCCCAATCATCCTTCCAGAAATCAACCTTCTTCCCATTACCAATCTGCCAAGAGATGTTACTTAACATATCTGGCCAGACTTTGCATAAACTTTTCCATAAATGAGAATCACACGGTTTAGAAGATACCTCCTTTAACAACTCTTTATTTGTGCCATATTTAGCCACTAGCACTTGAGCCCACAGGTGGTCAGGGGATTGAATTAACTTCCAGACACATTTTTGCAGGAAAGCTTCATTTTGCTTTCTAAGATTGATGATCCCCAGACCACCTTGCTTTTTGTCCATCTGGAGCTGCTCCCACCTTACCGCATGGTGATTCCTATGATTATCAGTGTCTCCCCAAATAAAACTCCTTTGAATTCTTTCTATCTCATCACATATGCCCTTTGGGAGAAGGCTATTCTGCATATGAAACATAGGAATAGCTGAAATGACTGATTTAGCTAATGTCACTCTCCCTGCCATAGACAAGCAGCTCTTTTTCCAGCCCTGGAGTCTCCCATTTACTCTGTCCATGATCTCTCCATAATGTAGTTTATTTATTCTTCCATGCTTCATTCTATAGCCCAGGTATCTGCCAATGTTCCTAGTATGTGCAAAGCCACTTATCTCCACAATAGAATTAGCCAGCTCAGAAGAAACATTCTTAGAGAAGAAAATGTTTGATTTGGGGTAACTAACCTTTTGCCCCGACATGTCACCGAAGATTGCAAGACAGTTCAGAATAGTCTTGATCTGATTGATGCTAGCTTCACCGAAAAGAAGCAAATCATCTGCAAAAAGCAGGTGAGATATAATTGGACCACCTTTTCCAGCTTTCATGGGCTTCCACTCCTCTCTATTAATGCAGTCAGCAATTAAATGAGACAGCTTCTCCATACACAGAACAAAAATATAGGGAGATATGGGGTCCCCTTGTCTAAGGCCTCTGCTAGGAGAAATTCTGCCTGACTTAGCACCATTCCAAAGGATTTCCAGCTCAGTAGTAGAGATGCAATGCATGATGAGATTCACAAATTGATCAGGAAGACTAATCTCCTTAAGCACTTTATGGATGAAACTCCAGGACATTCGATCATAGGCTTTTTCGAGATCAATCTTTATAGTAAAAAAGCCTCGCTTACCTTTCATTCTATTCATAGAATGAACCATCTCCTGAGCAATAACAATATTGTCTTGAATTTGCCTATTGGGGACGAAGCTGACTTGGTGAGGGGAGATGAGCTTGTTTAGAATGGGTTTCAGCTTCCCAACAATAATTTTACTGATACCTTTATATAACACTGAGCAGAGAGCTATAGGCCAAAATTGAGAAATTCTCTCAGGTTTAGCAAGTTTTGGAATTAAGACAAGTAAGGTTTTATTGAGATCCCTAACATCACCTGGATTCTTCCAGATATGAGAGGCACACTCTACCACTTGCTTCTTCAGGAGATCCCAATTTTTTTGGAAGAAAAGAGCTGGGAATCCATCAGGGCCAGGAGCTTTGAGACCACCCATGGAAAAAAAAGCCTCCTTAATCATAAGATCAGATATGGGATCATTAATCAACTTCAGATCAGATTCAACAAGGCCAGGCCAGTTAACACTAGTGACAGCCCAAGGTCTATTACAGTTTTCTTCTGCGAACAGGTTATTGAAAAAACCTATAATAAGCTTCTTCAGATTTCCTTCTTCTCTAACAGGATGACCTTCATCATTTTTTAATTCTAGGATCTTATTCCTAGCCCTCCTAATGATAGTAGTAGTATGATAAAATCTAGTGTTCCGATCTCCATCTTTTATCCAATTGCATCTAGCTTTTTGAAACCAAAGAGCTTCTTCTTGATCCAACACTCGGTTCAGTTCTTCCTAGAGGGCCTTGTCTAGGTCTGAGTTAAACTGATCCAAGTGGTTATTGGTATTCAGTTGAATTTCATGCAACTTATTAAGTAGGAAATCCTTTCTAATCTGAATACACCCAAACACCCTTTTATTCCAAGACTTTAAAGGGTTAACCAGTTCATACAAGCTCTGGTTAATTTTAAGATGAGGTTTCCAAACAAATTTGAGAAAGTGGGAAAAGGAAGAATGCTCAAGCCAAGCCACCAGAAATCTGAAAGGCCTATCCTTCTTACCATCTTCTTTTGTAGACAAGGTTAGGAGCAAAGGATTATGATCAGAATTAAGCCTGGGCAAGGATCTCACATAAGCATCATCAAAAGCAACTCTCCAATCTGCATTTAACAAACTCTATCTAATCTTTTGAAAACCCTGTCAAGATGAAGCCATTTAGGGCCCTTCCAGGTAAACTTAGAACCTTTACAGCCGAGATCCAAAAGATTGCAATCATTAAGGAAAGAGGAGAATTTCTGGCATCTAGCAGTATTGACAGGGGCTCCACCTTTTTTTTCATTAACTGAAGCAATTTCATTGAAGTCTCCCATTATGACCCAAGGACCACCCACATTGTTTCTAATCCTCTTAATATTTGGCCATAGCTCCTCACGAATATCCTCCCTAGGATTGGCATAGACCACAGTTAAGAAAAAAGAATTCCCTGAACTAATCGAGCAATACATGTGAATGAACTGGCTATTTTTTTCTATTATCTATATATTGAAAGCATCTTCCTTCCACAGGATCCAGATACCACCTGAGAAACCCACAGCTTCCTCTAATTCAAAATTATTGAAACCCAGCTGTTTAATCTTTTTCTGAGCAATAGCCCCACTAATTCTCGGTTCTAAAATAGCAACCAAGCCAACCTTATATTTCCTTACGAAATTACTTAGGGATGTCTTGAAAGATTTCTTTGCAGCACCCCTACAATTCCAAACTAGGCAATTCATTAGATAACTAGATCATGGTCAGGGTTACTGAGCCCCTGAACACTCTCTATCATATGAGCAGCTTCATTCATGGTTGAATTTTTTTCCATCTCCATTCCATCTGTCCCCTCTTTATCAGGAGGTTCCCCTTTTTTCAATTGAACATCACTACTAGATTGAGTAGTATCCATATCCGAAGGCTTGTTATCCTCCATACATAGATCACTGCTAGTAGTTTGACCAGGCTTATCACTAAGATTAGAAGCAGCAATCTTATCACACAGATCCTTCTCTACCTCAATCAGAATAGGCTTTTTTCCAAGACGGCAAACCGGAATCGTGTTGACATGATTCTGAGGACGCAGTTTAGTGGGATTACTGGATGAAGGGAGCTCTACAGAGTTAGAGCTTTTCCCTACTGACTTAGAAGCAGTAGTGAAAATAAAGGATTTTGTCTTCTCAGAAGATTTAGGCTTATAGATTGACTTACCAGCAGTCCTTTTCTGAGCTGATGGAGATTTCCTGATTGGAACCTGAGGCTTAGTCTTGAGAGGAGTAGCCCCTTCATTCTCCTTGCTCACATTCGTTCTAGCTCCCACAGCTGAATTGCTATTGGTATTTTTCGGAACAGTTGGACCAGGATTGATCATAGGCTCTTGTTTAGCCTGACTGGAGCCTCTTTTATTGGAGATATCATCTCCAAAAGCTCTATCCGCCTTTCCTTCAGATTTCTTTGGATGTTGGTTCTTTGGGAATTTTTTCTTTTGCACTACCATCCAAGGTCCCACACCATGGTTGGCAATAGGTGGCACTTTTTTAACAACTGGTTCCTGTGTGTTACTGCTCTCAGTAGGTTTAGTAAAATCCGGACATTTTTCAGAATTATGTCCATATTTTCCACAATGAAGACAAATCAGGTACAATCCTTCATATTCCACCTTAAATACTTCCTCTTCCAATATGAATTCCCCTCTCAAAGGTTTAGAGAGGTCCAATTCAACACAAACCCTCGCAAACTTCCCTCTATCACCCAGTGAAGTGGTTTTATCAATCTTAAGAACTTTACCAACAGAGTTTGCAATCATCTTTAAAACAGGGATAACACAAAACTCAAGAGGTATACCTGGAAGACGAATCCACGCAGCCACACGATGGATATTTGCTTTATGGGGGTTGAAAAAGGGCTCCCATCTTCTTATTGCCAGATAATGACCCATCAGCACCCAGGGACCTCCATTTAAGGCCAGATTAAGATCCTTCAGGCTCGAGAATTTCACGGAGAAGAAGTCATTCCCCAGGTCAGCTACTATGATGGAACCTGATTTTGCCCATAAGCTGTCCAGCTTGTTTTTCATATACATGACCCCAACCTTTTTCCCCAGCAACTTTATAATAATTGCATTTTTCCAGGGGCTTCTAAGCCTCTGTTTTGCTTCTTTTGTGCAGCGAAACCTGACTGAGCCGTCTTCCCCATATATTGTTTGAAAACCCAGCTCATTTATGACACCTAATTTAGGGTCCAGGGATTCGCTATTATCATCATCTAGCTCTTCATGCCAAGAATCGTCCTCCCCCAACAAGCCACCTTCCGATCGAAGAGCCTCCGCGAACGACTTGGGTTTGCCTGACGGAACCCGGTCCATCAGATTTCCCAAACTTGCTCCTCGATTGGATGAATCAGGGGAAAATTCCTCCCCATTCTTGGATCTCTTGATACTCTTTCGCATGCCATCTCGAGAATCAGATTCAAAAAACTGAGATCCACCTTGTTTTTCATTCAGAACACTCATATTTTCCCTAACAGAGAAGAAGAAAAAACGCGCGTGAAGTGCACGCTCACCTAACCCATCGAGAAAATCTATTTCACAACCAAAGACACTATATATACACGACGTATTTTATTCCACGGATCAACACAACCCTAATTTTATATATCATGTTGCGGGTCATGACACGTTATCACACTCCTTCCTACCAATAACTACTTAAAAACATAAGTTATAATTGTTTTGGAACACTTTAATACGAGGGACAAACCTACAAAATGCATAATCTCTTTCCTGACCTAATAAACCCCCTTATCATTCTAAGTCCTAATACAATAATAACTTGTAACGTTAGTGGAGATTGGAATCCAAGGGATAGTAAATTTTGTTGTTCATGTTTTTAATTAAAAATAATAAAAATTTTAAGAAATAAATAAAAAGAAAAATAAATAAAGTTTATCTCACTAATTTATTTAAAAAGCAATTAATGTTACCACTCCCACATCCACACTTGTTAATACAGACCTTATTTGTATATAAAAAAATAGACATAATATGTTGAAAAAGAAAATTTCTCATGAGAAATTTACAAATTAATAGTAGAACTGTAATTATTTGTTACATTCACTATAAAATATATACATGACAATATTTTTGTTGTACTATATTTTCTTTTATTTGCAAATGCGAACGATTAGACGAAAATAAAACTGCAATAAAATAAAATTATGAGATGTTAATATCAATAATCGTTTGTTACTAAAATATTTAAATTATTTTAAATATAATAATAATAATAAATTGGATCATGTTCATGCAAATCTCATTGTAAGGGCCAATGCATATATATTTGGTTGAATTGTATTGACTATTGTAAAATGTATTGACCACTAAAATTGCATGTTTTTGATCAGTTATTTATACGATTTCTTCTAGTACATGAACTGATTATTGTTCCCATCCGATCTGCATGCATGTACAAACTATAACTTTATTTGTTTTATATTTATTTTATTTTATTATTTTCATATCTTCCAATTGATGATTATTTACCCATTCTGCTCTATAAAAGTTAGTTCTAGAATTAGTGGTTAGAACAAACAAGTAATATCTAATCTAATACTAGCTTTGCTATAGGAAACTTCTTTGCATGCATGGCTTCAGGCAGCTGTGATAGTGATAGAAGAGATATGGATCACATATGTCCTGAGTGACATAAATATTTTAGAGACAAAAGAGGTTTAGAAAATCATATGGAATCCATGGAGGCAAGTACAAATGCTTCAAATGTAAGTCTCCCTTTGATACTAAAACAGAGAGCTGGACATTTTTAACACTGCAAGATGCAGAGAAAAAGGAGATTTTCTTATTTTATATATTTAAATTTTAAATATTGTATTTCTCTTCTTTTTTAACGTTATCTTTTTGTTATTCAACAGAGCAATTTCCTTTATCTGTTAAATGTTTTGAGTAGATTTATGTTTGTCAGTTATCCACTCTTATATGGAAACCTAGTTCTTTGTCAAGGTTTATCTAATACATGAAATTCATAGTTATAATAAGCAGAGCATGTTAAGAAGATGAACAGATGACGTATAGAAGTTTGTATATTATGAATAAATAACAAAATGATGTTGATCCTTATATCCTGTTCTATAATATATTTGTTATTATTCTTATTTGGGGCAAAAGCTTCCAACCGGTGAACCTTTAGATTCTAAAGTATGATTGATTGTATTCTTGATCCCCTGCAAAAATATTATTTGGTAGCTTTAAGGCAGTAATACTAGGGATATAACATTGTAATAGTAGCCTTAATACTACTAGAAAATTTTCTAAGATTGATTTTTATTGTAAATGTGTGACAAACTTCCTTGAATCTTAGAATTGACGAAAAACTTAAGTATTGCTTATTGTCAACAATTGTTGTCCTGCCAATTATTTTCTTTCTTTAATTATCACATCCCTTAAGTGTGGATATTCGGATATTCCTAACATATGTCAATTCGTAAATTTTAATTTCTAGTTCAATCTCCAGCAAGCAAGCTTGTTATGAAGAGAAGGTGTAGAGCTCCAAATTGGGTAAAGGACTATGTTGATAATATTCATTAGAAATATAGTTGTTAGAGATAATACACTTGTATAGGAGTAGTTACACAATAATTACAGATATAGTCATTCTGTTATTAATATAATCCTTTGTAATTTGCACACAAGCACATGTGACGTGGCAATTAGTTACTTCTCTCCATTACTTGTGTCATGGTATTAAAAATGACACTTGTTTGTAATTACGGATTCATTCAGAAATAAAGAGGATTATTCAGAAATAAAGGGACTACTCTAGGGGAAAGATTGTCTAGAGTATTCCCTTCCCCAGACACTCACGAAGTGGGTATTTGAACTGGGTCGGCCCTTTTTTTCTCTCTGTCTTCTCGTTCCTTTTTCTCTGATTTAGGGTTCAACCCTTTATCAAAGCTCTTGTTAGTTTAAGTCAAAATTGATTTTGTATTTGCAAATTTGAGATGTAACAAGAACAACAATGGTTAAGGGACGATTGTTCTTAAGGTATCCATTGGACGGTTCACAATCCATCCAATAAAAAAAATTAAATTTGCTAAATATTAATTATTAATAACCAATTAAAAATGGATGAATTGGATTGAGTTTTTGTATAATTGGACGGGTAATGGACTGATGGGTCCACAGGCTATTTTGCCCATGTCTGGGAAAGATGTTCAAGACGAAAATACAATATCTTGTAACACTGTTCTTAAATCTATCCTAATATATTGGTGTGATTTGAACTATTAGAAAATTTTGTTTATGAATTGAATTGGGTTTTGATATGATGGGACTAGATGAATAATTAGGGGTGGCAAAACGGGTGGCCTGCCCCGTCCCACCACCAACCTGCCAAAAGTGGGTTGGCTCGCCCCGCTCCGCCACTTGAATTTGGGTTGAAAATCTCAACCCGCCCAGTTTTATGGTGGGTTGGCGGGTCAACCTGCTTAAAAAATAAAAGATAAATTATATTTTATAAATATTATAGTATTATTTATTTTCATATCACATTCCTCTTAATTTCTTCCAATCTTAAGTCTAAATGTATGCTAATTTTTAGTTAGATATTCCTTACAAACTTATTTTTATCTCCATATATAAATTACCTATATCATAAATAAAAAATTTCTTCTATATTTTTTCTAGAAAGTACTAAGATAACAAAAAATTAGATATCACAAAATCTTGAAAACAAATAAAATAATGTCTAATAGTAAAAAAATAAAAAAAATTGATCTGACGGGCCAACCCGACCTGACCCGCCGCCGCCAACCCGTTTTGTCCCACAACCCAACGGGACGGGTTAAAGCGAGTTGGTGGGTAGAAATATGTAACACAACCCGTCCCATTTTGGCGGATTGACCCGTCAGGTTTAACCCATATAGCAGAATAAGAATAAAATTAATGGTAAGATCAAAGTTAAACAGAAAAATAAATTTATGCAGAATAATAACAACTTTCTAAAAATAACTTAAGAGAAAACTTTTTAAATATAAACAATTAATTGAAAAAAAAAAACGAAATAAGAGAATGAATTGCTCCCACAATGTTACTTTCTCCTCCTTCTTTTGCAACCCCTCCCCCATCTCGGCGGTCTCTACACTCTTCTTTCCCCCATGTCTGCTTTCTTTCTTTTTCGTAGCCTCAAAATATATATATATATATATATATATATGAGGAGGGATATTCTTACTACCAAAATTTTCTACTATCACCTTACTACCTATCTAATCATCATTGGATCAACATTTTCTCTTTTTTCAAAAACTTGTTAACATTCTCTCTATCTGATCCAATGATGATTAGATAGATAGTAAATTGGTAGTAGAAAATTTTGGTAATAAGAATATCCTCCCTCTATATATATATATGGGGCAGGTTATATTTACAAACTTTTTTGTTTGCAAACTCTTACGAACCACACTATATTCTCTCGGGAGAATGCAAACTTTTGCAAACTACACTAGAATATTAAATTCCTTCAGTTTCGTGCAAGACTTAGAAGGAAGTTTCTTAGAAATCCTAGTTTGCTTGGGATCATTTTGTATTAAATACTTGGTCAACGTTGGTGTGTTGATGACTCTCGGTTCCTGGTCTCACGCCCTCCATAGAATAGCAGTAACCATCCTTAGAATTTGTCTCGCTGAGCTCAAATTCTTTCTTACATTGACAACTTGTGCAGAATAATAGCGCGTTCGGTTTGAATTAAAAAAAAGAAGAAGAAATATAATGTATTTGACAAAATTATCTCATGCACACACACACAAAATAAGTAAAATCCACTTTTTTCTGTCGGTCCCATCAAATTTTTTTTTATGTGCATGAAATAATTTTGTCTCATACAATATGAGAAAATATATATCCTAGAAAAATATTTAGAAATGATTAAGTTTGTTGGAATGCAATTAAAAAAACTAAATTTCCATTTAAAAATGTCTAGGTCTAGAATCCGAAGTTTGAGATCAAGATCTTTTACTTTGCGATTAAGGCTAATACTGCGCGATTAGTGGCTTGTGCCTATAAATAGGCACATTATGAGGGCACAAAACCCTAGGAACACATACCAAAACGTGGAGGCTGCAGCTGAGGGAGGAGAACACTGTTCCATTGACTCTCCTTCACCCTTTGAGCTTCCTTTGCTCTTCTTCTTCTTCTTTTGGCCTTGATTATCACCTTTCATGCTTGTTTAAACACTTGTGAAGGTGAAAGTAAACCTTGGGGCTGCATTGTGGCCATCATTCTGTGTTGAGAAAGCTGTGTGTGTGTAGTTAGTGAGCATGAGTTTGAAGCTTAAGTAATGGCTACTTTGTGGTAGTCATTGTGAGCTTCAAAGTGCCTTCTTGTGGTGCAAGAACCCACCTTGAAGTGCCATTTTCGTGCTCCTACTTAGGCTGAGTTTGAGGAACCTTGGAGAGCTCCAAGAGCACTGCCTATTCTGTTTTTGAGCTTTGGTAAGTTATACCAACTATGATCATGGGTTTAAATGCTTAAAAATGGAACCTTGATGCATGTATTGAGCTAAATTAATAACTTAAGGGTGGGGTAGGTTAAACACACCTAGAAATGCATGTTTAAGTGCCTTTAATCGGTTAAAAAGTTGAACCTATGGATTGGATATTCACGAAATGCAGAAAATGCATTCTGTCGTGAGATATCCGGATATTGTCGGGCAGATATCCGGATATCAGTATCCGGATATGATATCCGGATATCAATATCCGGATATGGGGACAGCAACGAACCTGTTTCGATAAAAATTCGATATCTTGAGCTACAGAGCTCCAAATCGAGTGCCGTTTGGACCTATGTGTAGCTAACACATAAGGCTATAACCCTGTAAAATTTCGTAGCCATTGGATAAGTGGTTTGATCTCAATGTTACTTTAAAGTCGCGTCTTGGTTGCTGGAAATTCAGTTGGCAGCAGTCACTTTGCGAAAATCATAACCGGAGTTATACAACTCCGATTGAGGCATAAAGTATATCGTTGGAAACCTCAAGATGTCTAGTTTAACATTGTAAATATTAGAATATTAATATTGATATAATTATTGGTCTAAAACAGATTGTGATTCTGCTGTGTTTGGACTTTGAGTTTGTGCGGACTCTTGGCTTGGATAGCTAGCTTGCAAGGTAAGCTTTCGTGTTCTCGGTTTAGCCATTTTGATGTTCCACCATGTCCCATGGGGATGGGTTTATGCATGCTGTGTTACATGCTTTGATTATTTTGAAATGCTGTTGAGCTGTTTATATGTAATGAGCTATTATGATATGCATGTGGTGTCCACCTAGACGGCAATCCTGAGTATGTAGTACATACAAGATGGAGAAGCATGTGGGTGAGGTGCAGGTAGTATCCATGTACTCATGTAGGCATAGACGTATTCCTACATTTCTCTGGCCAGTAGATTTGAAAGCACACATGACATGATTAATTGCTGCATCGCATGTTTTTAGAACTTATACTGTAATACTTTTTTTAGAACTTATATTACACATGTAAGTGAGCTTGGGGTGGAGACTCCTTGAGGACCCCTTGTCTTACTGAGATTTCCTGTTAGAGATCTCACCCCACGTTTGGGGACGCTTATTTCAGGATCAGGTAATGTTGAGGGCTCAGGTGGCAGGAGGCCAGAGTTGAGCTGATTGATGATATGCTGACTGCTGTTATGTTTTTCCTACTGTTGATTATGTTTTCTGCTGAGTTTATGTTATGACTGTTATTGGGCATTGTTGCCTTATTTGGTGAGCATGGGGTTTGTCCATGCCACATGATTGTTACCGCCTTTTTATGTTAATGTTGTAATTAAAGTATCAGGATTTTGACCCAGGCTATTTGTGTAGACCTGTGGCTTTAGATACTCACTTATATTTATGTACGAGGTATTCAGTTAGTTGTCTTGCAATTTACATACAGGCAGTATTTTTATGAAAATGATTAAGTAATCAAGTTGGTTAAGGTAATGACGTCATAATTGAATTAAAGAAAAAGTTATTCCGCATTTTAATTAAGCGTGGCTTAATACGATAGTGTGTTAACAATCCGGGTTAACACGGGCTGTTACAGTATTAAAAATGACACTTGTTTGTAATTACGGATTCATTCAGAAATAAAGAGGATTATTCAGAAATAAAGGGAATACTCTAGGGGAAAGATTGACTAGAGTATTCCCTTCCCCAGACACTCACGAAGTGGGTATTTGAACTGGGTCGGCCCTTTTTTTCTCTCTGTCTTCTCGTTCCTTTTTCTCTGATTTAGGGTTCAACCCTTTATCAAAGCTCTTGTTAGTTTAAGTCAAAATTGATTTTGTATGTGCAAATTTGAGATGTAACAAGAACAACAATGGTTAAGGGACGATTGTTCTTAAGGTATCCATTGGACGGTTCACAATCCATCCAATAAAAAAAATTAAATTTGCTAAATATTAATTATTAATAACCAATTAAAAATGGATGAATTGGATTGAGTTTTTGTATAATTGGACGGGTAATGGACTGATGGGTCCACAGGCTATTTTGCCCATGTCTGGGAAAGATGTTCAAGACGAAAATACAATATCTTGTAACATTGTTCTTAAATCTATCCTAATATATTGGTGTGATTTGAACTATTAGAAAATTTTGTTTATGAATTGAATTGGGTTTTGATATGATGGGACTAGATGAATAATTAGGGGTGGCAAAACGGGTGGCCTGCCCCGTCCCACCACCAACCTGCCAAAAGTGGGTTGGCTCGCCCCGCTCCGCCACTTGAATTTGGGTTGAAAATCTCAACCCGCTCAGTTTTATGGTGGGTTGGCGGGTCAACCTGCTTAAAAAATAAAAGATAAATTATATTTTATAAATATTATAGTATTATTTATTTTCATATCACATTCCTCTTAATTTTTTCCAATCTTAAGTCTAAATGTATGCTAATTTTTAGTTAGATATTCCTTACAAACTTATTTTTATCTCCATATATAAATTACCTATATCATAAATAAAAAATTTCTTCTATATTTTTTCTAGAAAGTACTAAGATAACAAAAAATTAGATATCACAAAATCTTGAAAACAAATAAAATAATGTCTAATAGTAAAAAAATAAAAAAATTGATCTGACGGGCCAACCCGCCCTAACCCGCCACCGCCAACACGTTTTGTCCCACAACCCAACGGGACGGGTTAAAGCGAGTTGGTGGGTAGAAATATGTAACACAACCCGTCCCATTTTGGCGGATTGACCCATCAGGTTTAACCCCATATAGCAGAATAAGAATAAAATTAATGGTAAGATCAAAGTTAAACAGAAAAATAAATTTATGCAGAATAATAACATTATGACAACTTTCTAAAAATAACTTAAGAGAAAACTTTTTAAATATAAACAATTAATTGAAAAAAAAAACGAAATAAGAGAATGAATTGCTCCCACAATATTACTTTCTCCTCCTTCTTTTGCAACCCCTCCCCCATCTCGGCGGTCTCTCCACTCTTCTTTCCCCCATGTCTGCTTTCTTTCTTTTTCGTAGCCTATATATATATATATATATATATATATATATATATATATGAGGAGGGATATTCTTATTACCAAAATTTTTTACTATCACTTCACTACTTATCTAATCATCATTGGATCAACATTTTCTCTTTTTTCAAAAACTTTTTAACATTCTCTCTATCTGATCCAATGATGATTAGATAGATAGTAAATTGGTAGTAGAAAATTTTGGTAATAAGAATATCCTCCCTATGTATATATATATGGGGCAGGTTATATTTACAAACTTTTTTGTTTGCAAACTCTTACGAACCACACTATATTCTCTCGGGAAAATGCAAACTTTTGCAAACTACACTAGAATATTAAATTCCTTCAGTTTCGTGCAAGACTTAGAAGGAAGTTTCTTAGAAATCCTAGTTTGCTTGGGATCATTTTGTATTAAATACTTGGTCAACGTTGGTGTGTTGATGACTCTCGGTTCCTGGTCTCACGCCCTCCATAGAATAGCAGTAACCATCCTTAGAATTTGTCTCGCTGAGCTCAAATTCTTTCTTACATTGACAACTTGTGCAGAATAATAGCGCGTTCGGTTTGAATTAAAAAAAAGAAGAAGAAATATAATGTATTTGACAAAATTATCTCATGCACACACACACAAAATAAGTAAAATCCACTTTTTTCTGTCGGTCCCATCAATTTTTTTTTTATGTGCATGAAATAATTTTGTCTCATACAATATGAGAAAATATATATCCTAGAAAAATATTTAGAAATGATTAAGTTTGTTGGAATGCAATTAAAAAAACTAAATTTCCATTTTAAAAAAAACTGAATTTGACTTTTAATCTGAAAATAAAAAGAGAGAAAAATATTTTCTCGCAAATTTTTCTTAACAAAATTGTTCTATGTGATTATTGAAAATTATAATATCTCATGTTATCTCCCTTTTTTTTCCATGAAATACGCCTATGTAGCACTGATACTGACACGTGACACGATATGACATGACACTCCGACACGTTAATTGTAAAAAATGTTAGATTTCGACACGTTAAGACACGTTTTGATATTAAATAATTTTTTTAATTTATGTAATGTATATTATGTTTAATTTTTAATAATTTAACAAAAAAATGAAACTAAACTTATAATATTCATCAATTTTGCAAAGAAACCTAAGATATCCCAAATATTTATAATAAATTTATTAAAATGGTAATCATAATCCAACAAATCTAACAGTTGGAACTAAAAATTCAATACAATGCAACCTTTGAACCTTTTTTTTGAATTTCTATAACGCGTGTTAGAGTGTCGGGAAGTGTCGGAATGTCGGGAAGTGTCAGAGAGTGTTGGAAAGTGTCGGACACCACACGTCAGAATTTTTGAAGTGTCGTTGCTTCATAGAAATACGCTAACCCCCTTAGCTCTGCCGCATTTTACAATGGCTCTAAATTATGAGCTTGATTGCGATGACTCATATCCGGTGGAAGTCCCGAAGTTGCCCTCCAGGTTGACAGGAGCAAAATACGGTTCCAGTTTCTTCCAAAATACACTAGAACAGCCAATAACTGCCAAGGCCCAAAGCAACATACAAATCAAAGGTTTTTGCATAAATACACACACAACCCAAAGGAGGCAGGTATATAACTACAAAAGCACAAACCAATTTTGAGTTTAGTTACATACAGCTGGCATTGCAAGCAAAGTTAGCAGCAGCTAACAGTTCCTCACGGTCATCATCAAACTCCCCTGGCATTTCAGATGTTAGTACAATATAGCACTAACATTATGTTGCAAGGACAACATATGTGCTTAATTGCATTTTTTATTTTTTCTAATCTACTACTCACATTCATTAAGGAGTAAGAATAATTTTGTTAGATAACTTAACCTGTATTGCAATAGTTAATTTAATTTGACATCAATTACAATACAACAATAATTTTTGAATTTCAGATAATCACAAGTCGATTTTTTTAGATATTAAATTAGACGTGGTAATATTTGTTGAACATTCAAAAGGTACTTTACTCTATATTATTTCTCATTCTTAAAATTCTTTGGCACTAGTGAAATCTATGAATTTAAGTGAAAGCACTGGCGGAGCCAGGCACAAGTTTGAGCCCAGGCTAAAAAATTATACGTGTATTTATTTTTCTTAATTTTGGTTAGTTTATATCATAATATATTTAAATTGGGGAATGATCCATTTACTAATTTGTTTTTACAAATTTTTGCAAATTATACTATATATTCTCGTAAATACATAGTATAACCTAGTGTATTTCCGGGAGTACATAGTGTAATTTATAAACAAAAAGTTTGTAAATATAACCCTCACCATTTAGATCATATTAAATACAGAGCACCTGAGGAGGCGGGATGGCAAAACGGGTTGGCCCGCCCCGTGAATTTGGGTTGGAAATCCCAACCCGCCCTATTTTATGGTGGGTTGGCGGGTCAAACCCCATAAAAATTAAAAAATAATTAAAAAATTAAATAAATTATATTTTATAAATATTGTAATATTACTTATTTTCATATCACATTCCTCTTAGATTTTTTCCAATCTTAAGTCTAAATGTATGCTAATTTTTAGTTAGATATTCTTTACAAACTTGTTTTTATCTCCATACATAAATTACCTTTATCATAAATAAATTTTTTCTTCTTTATTTTTTCTAGAGAGTACTAAGATTACAAAAAATTAGATATCACAAAAGCTTAAAAAAAATACTATCTAATAGTAAAAAAATAAAAAAATAAAAAAATTGACCCGGCGGGCCAACCCGCCCCGACCCGCCGCCAACCCGTTTTGACCCACAACCCAATGGGGTGGGTTGAGGCGGGTTGGTGGGTTGAAATATGTAACCCAACCTGCCCCTTTTTGGCGGGTTAGCGGGTCGACCCGTCGGGTTCAACCCATATTGCCACCTCTAGCAGGCAGTACCAAGAAGAATTATAATTTTATTAAATAATTTTAATTTTACTAAAGATATTTTTTTATTTTACTAAAAATATTTTTTTTATACAAGCAGAAATTGAACACATAACCTAATACAACTTACCCAAATCTCTTACCAAAAATATTTTTAAGCTTTAGATAGGCCAAATACAAATTATAGTGTGGGCCAAATTATAATTTTAACCTGGGCCAAATTATATATAATTAAATATAATAAATATAATTTGTTGAAATTTAGCCTGGGTCGAGGTCACACGCCCACACCCACAATACATGTGGCTCCGCCACCGAGTGAAAGCTTTATATTATTTCTCATTCTTAAAATTCTTTTCCATCCGTAATAACGGAAAATACAAATATATTGGATAACGTGAGGATATATTGGGTATCCAATATTAGTATCCTATTGTAACACTCTCTGAACTTCAGAATCACCCTATCATATAAGACAACCCTATGATATATTTACGATCATCATTATATTATCAAAATTCATATAAAACTTTTAGAGTCTAAGATTACATGTATGATATACTTACGATCATGGTTATATTATCAAAATTCATATAAAACTTTTAGGGACTAAGATTACATGTAATAAAAATTAAAATTAATAAAACTAATTTATTGCTCCCTAGAGATCAAAGATCAAGTAGGGATTAAGATTACCTAGTCTGCATGTTTGTTGACTTCTAGAATTTGGGGAAAAGAAGCAGTTGTGTTGAGGTAAGAAGAGAGTAGCAGAGGAGAAGAGGAGAAATAATGAGGATTTGAAAGTGAATTGGTTTGGTTAGGCTGAGCCTCTATTTATAGTTGAAGTTTTGGGCTCGGGTATGGGTTTCGTGCAATTTATTTCCTTATTCTTCATTGATGTATCTGGCTCAGATATTGGCTTCATACACTATTTCATTTTTATTCTTAATTTCTTATGGCTCAGGATATAGCTAACTTATTTGCGAACTTTAACTCATCATATCTAATCAAATATAAGATTTGAAAATAATTGTAAGTAATATATATATATATATATATATATATATATATATATATATATATATATATATAGGATATTCTTAC
>JAVKPL010005046.1:0-23205 GCA_032173675.1 Gastrolobium villosum | reverse complement strand
GAGGGTCACGATCTCTCCCTCAATTGCTGCTTAAGCATTTATTTTTCTTACTAAACATTGTTTGGCTCTACACGTATACCAAATAATAAATTTTCATACTTAACCATAAAATGATACACAACCATCATTTCATTGACAAACATTTAAAGTCATCACAATGACTTTGATCATGCCATCACTAAGATAGCTCTTTTGAATTCACATAATATCAAATATTTCACTAGATATAAGACTTTTATATCCACCAAAGCACATAGTGCATTTTTAAGCAATAATTATTACTTGCCTAAATCATAAAATGGCAAACTTTCACATTTTTAAGTCATGAGTTAATGGATATCAAACACCATCAAATCCATTAAGTGTACTATATACAATTGAATGCCAATAAATGCATGACATTTCACACATAATAATTAATATAAATACTATATACCATTAAATGGCATCAAATTTCACTTCATTTCTCATTGAATCAACATCAAAATAAGCACATCAAACCAAAAGGTCATATATCAATTTTTGGTACCATGCTTATAAATATATGAAGTCATTTCACAAAGGACTTAATATAATTGGAAAGACCATCAACCATCAAACAAGATTCCTCACATGTCATGGTTATCTTTCACGAAACAATTCTTTTAGAATAAAGCCATGCATATGCATATAATTAAAATAAACATCAATTCACTGCATATGATGGGATGATTATTACAACATGAAAACTGCGTTTCAGCCATAGTCACATGAACCATTTGATTCACTTGTGATTACTTATTCAAATGTAACCATCAAATTCCAACCGTGAAAACCCCGTCAAGTTTACACAAAAAAAAAAAACTATTCCATGCATCAATTTTAGTATACCGTTATTCATGGGTTGCATTTACATTTTAAAAATACATGATGCCATGTATAAAAGAATAGATCCAGAATTCCCAATTTTTTCATTTCAACCGATGCAATAATTCACTATAGATTTATACGGAATGAAAACACGAGAAGGATTGACGGGTGTCAGATTTTTTTTTTTTCCTAAAAAAAATAAAAAATAAAAAATTGCTACTGATGGAAATCGTAAACTCAGATTCAAATATTGTAATAATCTGAAAATACACAAACAATATATCAAGTAGCGTACAAAATCACCAATTGATTAAAAAACCACTATGAAGGCACGACCCACGAGAAATTACTTTTCAAAATCAATATTACAAAAAAAACCCACATTATAGTAATCTCTGTAAACCAATTTCAAAAGCTACTCTGGATACGAAAAACGAAACTCAATGATAACCAATTGAATATATATAGTATATTAAGCACATTCGTTTTCTGTGGAGGTTTCTAAAAATCGAGGGGATTCAAACCACAGATTTAAAACAAATCAACAAAAAATTATTTTTGAATTCCATAAATTGAAAATATCAAAATAGAAATTCCACCAATTGAATGTTCACACGTCAAAACATTCGATACTGATTAAAATTCCATTTCTGTACTCAAACAGAAGTTACGATTAATTACACAGAAAATAAAAACAGTATATAAAAACAAAAAGTTGAATATAGTGATCACAGGTTCAAAACATCTAAATTGTTTTAAGATTGTTATTGAAGATAATGGGTGATATTATATCACTAAAAGACTTGAACCCATGAATAGAACCAGAGGAGGTAGATGATCAGAATTATCGCTGTGCAATAATAAAAATAAATTAGAACAGACTTACTTGTTGTCAGTCGTATAGAACAGATAGATGAAGAATGAATGCAGAATTAGGAATTAAATCCGAGCCCACAGAACGTGTCTCCTCAAGACAATTTGCCCCCCTCACTGATGCCAAAGGTTGATGGACATATGTCTCCCAGGATAGAACAGATTCCGTCTGAAGAATGGCGGCACTACCAATCAACAGCCCAAACGAACACAACAGAATGCCAGAGGAAATCACACCAGAGTATGAACAGGAATATGCAAACCGGAAGGAGAAAACTTCCAGCAGAGTTTAAGTGCAGGAAAATTGTGGTACCATTTTCTGAAGGTGTCAGTGTCTATTTATAGACACTGACCGGTCACGTTTGAAAAGGTACCTTTCCGTCGACGAAACAACACATCCGTTGGACACGAAAAGACACATTCGTTCAAAACGAAAAGACACCCATTCAAGGATGAAACAACATGTCCGTTAGGATGAAACAACATGTCCGTTGGGATGAAACGACACATCCGTTCGCATGAAACGACACATCCGTTCGGATGAAACGACACATCCGTTCGTCGATGAAAAGACACACCCTTTCACTACCAAACTTCTTATTCATAACCAATAAATTGTCTACACAATTTATATATATACATACATACATATATATATATATATATATATATACATATATATACATTATCCAACAAAGAATACTATAGCAAATAATGATTCTTGCTATTGTGTTTTGACTTAAAAAGAATGAAATCATTTTGGATGTATATTAGCTGATTTTTTTAAAAAATTTTGGTAATAGTATATTAGCATATATATTTGATTCAATTTCTAACTACCATAAACCTACCATTTTTTATTTTTTTTTGGGTAAACTAAACCTACCACTTTTAGTTAGGCCATCAACGCGCTCTCAGTTCCATTCAAGTAGTACAAGGCACACAAAAAAAAAACATGGAGCTAGCACATATAAAAGGCATAGAGCTTTGACAAAAAAACTATTCATTCTCTAACATATAATAGAGGACAATGGGTTATCTCAAAACATTTCATCCATGCTTTGTAATCATTTTTCTCTTCTTTCATCTTTTACATTTCTCAGCTATTGAAGCAAACAATGGCGGGTTCAGCGTTAAACTGATTCGAAAAAATTCTCTCCATGATCCCTCTCGACATCTCATGAGGTCATCTAATCCAAATGCTGCACAAACAACAACAACTGCTTACCTTGGTCAATATCTCATGGAGCTATCTATTGGAACTCCACCAGTAACAATCTATGGTATCACAGATACAGGCAGTGACCTCATATGGACACAATGTGTACCATGTGATAACTGCTATAAGCAAATTAACCCCATATTTGATCCTCAAAAGTCCTCAACTTATAGCAACATCTCTTGCGAGTCACAACAATGTCATAAACTAAGCACAGGCGTATGTTCTCCCGAGAATCGTTGCAATTACACGTATGGCTATGCGGGTGGTGATGCAACACGAGGTGTTCTGGCACATGAAACAATTACCTTAACCTCAACCACAGGACAACCTGTTTCACTTGAAGGCATTATTTTTGGTTGTGGACATAACAACACAGGGGGTTTCAATGACCATGAGATGGGTCTAATTGGTCTAGGAGGAGGGCCAGTGTCACTCATTTCTCAAATAGGTTCTTCATTTGGAAGCAAGAGGTTTTCTCAATGCTTGGTTCCATTTCATACCGATATTAGTATTTCAAGTAGAATGAGTTTTGGTGATGGGAGTGAAGTGTTAGGGGATGATGTGGTTTCTACACCTTTGGTTATAAAACAAGACCCAACCCTTTATTTTGTTACCTTACTAGGCATTAGTGTGGGAGATACCTATTTACCCTTTAATGATTCTTCAGAGAATGTTGAAAAAGGTAACATGTTTATTGATTCAGGGACACCTCCAATTATTTTACCTCAACAATTATATGGTCGTGTAGTGGCACAAGTGATGAAGCATGTTCCTTTGAATCCCATTGTGGGTGACCCTGATTTGGGTTCCCAGCTTTGCTATCGAACATCAACTATTCCTGAAGGGCCTATTCTAACGGCCCATTTTGAAGGTGCAGATGTGCCATTAACGCCGATTCAAACCTTCATTCCACCAAAAGATGGCGTTTTCTGCTTGGGATTAACCAATAGAAGTGATGTCGTAGTTTTTGGTAACTTTGCGCAATCAAATTACTTGATTGGCTTTGATCTAGAAAGACACGTGGTCTCTTTCAAGCCAATGGATTGCACCAAACACTAGAGTCTTGTGTATCCATACATCTTTGGTGCTACTGCAACACTTAGATTCAGTGCATCTCACAAATGAGAGCATTACACATACATCAGAGGAGAGAGAAAAAATGTGGCAGAAAAGAGAAAATTTTAGCTGACATGTAATATTCTAATTGGTGAGATGTACTGAAATTTTTGGTGCTACAGTAGCACCAAAGATTTATTTGTGTACCCATATAAAAGCATTAAATAGTGTTGATCATAATTAAATAATAAATTATTGCTTTTTTTTTGTTAAAATATAAATTATTGCTTTTGCTTAAAGAGAAGATTTTCAAAAGTTTCGATTTCCTGTTAAGATATGCATTCCATCTGTGTCGCTTACCTTGGCAAATTTAAGTAACAGAAAAAAATTGTTTTCCTTAAGAATAAAGAATAATTTAATTTAATAATTGGGTATATTACATTGATCTCTTCGGTATTATCCGTTAAAATTTTAATTTAATCTGTATTTCCTATTTTATTGAAGTCATTTACCCAAATGTTTATACTATTAATAGAAAAAAGAATAATTTAAAGATTTCTTATTAAATTAAACCAAATGATCAAAGTGAATCTCAAAGATATATTAAAAAAAAAATTCTAATGTTGTCATACGAGACAAATTATCTCATAGAATATATAAAAAACGTGGGTGAAATCCATTAAAGAAAGCAGACAGAAAGAAAAAAAGTGGGTTAAGGAAAGAGACAAAATATTAAGAAGAATAATTTATTTTTTTTGGAAATGAATAATTTTTACTATTAGGTGATGTAAATGATTTTTTTCCAAGTATAATTTGAATAATCATGAATTTTTATCCATTTAAAATAAATACTTCTCCTCACCTATAATTTTTTTTCTCCTTAATGACGCTTTGCATTAATTTTCCGTGCTTAAGGCCATAAGCTCCAATGTCATTGTAACAGGAAAAAAATATTTTTAATCATTTCTTACTAAATTAAACCAAATCGAGTTAAATAGTGATTCGAAACGCAATGGTAAACTGAACCTTTTAAGGCTATATTTGATTTGCTTTATCCTATTTTATACGTAAGTAATTTCAACCTGGCGATTAGCTCAAATGGTAATATAAATCTTAAGATGAATGAATTGACAAAAGAACGTGAACTGACTCGCCATAAAAGGATAGTTTGTTGCACGAAATGTCATTAATGTAATGAGATTTTCTCGGTTAAAAGAAATCACTCAAATCACCAAATTCCTTTGGCACAGGTAATAAAGAGTCTGAGTCCCTTAATAGAGATCTCGAGTTCGAGATTGGGAGTGGAAAAAAAGAATTTGACAGAGCCGCCCCGAAAGGATCCGACAGTGCTCGATGGGAATTAGTCTTCGGTTACGGCCGGAAGATACCTTTGAAGTTATTCAAAAAAAAATCACTCACATGCTGTAATTGTTCATGCCTTTGACCAACCTCACCAAATGCCGCGCTTGTTATATATGACATTATCTCTCGTCGACCTTTCAAATTAACCTTTTGTCCCTTGCTATAAATTTCACGGCCAACAATCTCAGCTTTCATTCTTTGTTGTGTTTTTATTCTCATATCAAACATCAATTGAAGCTTGCAATCTGGGTTCAGTGTTCATTTAACCCGCCATAACTAATAAACTTTGGTATCCAAAAGGTTCATTATTCATTGGTATTCTATCCTCATATATAGCCGAAGTCAAGTACAAATGATAAGGCTAGCAAAAACAAAACGATAAGGCCTAAGTACAAAATTCCAAAAATGAGCTACACCTGTATCCTATCTACAATAACTATAAAGAAGATAGATATGAATAACAACTCAGCAACTAAAGTGCCTTAGTAGTATATTCATCAATACTCCCTGATGTACTTAGGGCCTAATGATTCCCTTAAGATGGGGTCCATCAGTTCCGAGGGTTGCCCATCCATCCAAAGTTTCCAAGTTTACATAAAATTTTCATTTTAGTATTTGTTAAGGTGTAAGCACCCTATATTTTTCCGGGTAGGATATTCATACTACCAAATTCTCTTACTACCAGTTCACTACCACACTATTCACCATTGGATTAGAGGAAAAGTTGAATGAAGAGAAAAAAAAAAAAAAACTTTTGAATCTAATAGTAATTAGAGTGGCAGTGGAGTGGTAGTAGAAAAATTTGGTAGTAGAGTGGTACTAGAAAAATTCGGTAGTATGAATATCCTACCTCTATTTTTCCTTTTTATTAGAGGTATAAGTTTTGGTTGAAATAACCCATGGAAGCTAAATATTTGCAATACTCACATAGCTCATTAGATCCTCAGCATCTGTTTGATAGAAAGAGCTATTCTTCTTGCCACTAATAATCTCCTGAATGAGGACTCCAAAACTGTATACATCACTCTGGAGACATGTAACCACTGCAACATAGATTGAAAATGCTTTTTTAAAAAAAAAAATTGATTGAAACTGTCAAGATATTTGAAGTGTTTCTGCTTGTGAGAAACTAAAACCAGCGCTTTCACAAACACGTATGCACCAAGAAATATACGAAATTTGTACTTACTAAGTCCCTGCAATTCTGCTGGTGTTTCCTTGAGTTTGATCTACTCCAAATATTCTTGCCATGCCAAAGTGTGAGATTTTCGGTTTCATATCTCCATCTAACAATATGTTGCTAGCTTTAAGATCACGATGTATAATTCTAAGCCTAGAATCTTCATGAAAAATAGAGGAGCTATGTTTGCTTGGGGTGACAAGTCCGGTGTGCACTGAGCCAAACAATAGAGGAGCTGAGGCCACCCAGATATGTTTGCTTTTACGTTTTTAGGATTTTTTTATATTACGATTCTACATTTTATGATTTTTTATCTCCTTTCAATTTTATGTAAAATCTCGATTTTAACTGGTTTGATTTGAATAAATTTGGCCGTAGACCATAAAAGACACTTTATTATGTTTAGGATATCAATAGTTAGCAGTGGTGAAGCCTTCTCATTAGCGTCGTGAAGATTGCTCATTGCACAATTCACTCTATTATGATAAATCATCTTTACTATGATATACACATCAATTTTTGTAATAACATATGATCGAATTTTTCACTTGATTTATTTTTGCAAAGATAATGCATGTTTCATTGGTTTCCATCCCGCAAAGTGCAAAGAGACGATTATGAACTAAAAATATTGCACGTGTTGGAATTAATGAGAATAATATACAATGATCCATCTTTTACCAAAAAAAAAAAATATATACAATGATCCATTGGTTATGAATAAGAAGTGGGTTAATAGAGAGAAAAAAAAAAGAGAAAAGGGAAGATGAAGAGTTATGTGGGTTATTTAAGAAAGTCCCACATTGGACAATTGGTAGAAAGTGGGAGAGTATATAAACTCCCACCACCATCTCCTTAATTGGCCCTTGGGTTCGGCCGGCTCGGCTCGGTTCGGTTCGGCTCGGTTCGGTTCGGTTCGGTTGTGTTGTGTGTAATAAAAATTATTTTTATTTTTTGTCCAAACGTTGCTTCCCTCCAAAATTCGAACCCAACCGCCGTTTTTTGAACCGAACCGGTTCTTCCTATTCGCGAACCGGTTACACGGCGGTTCGCCGCCGGCGACTGTTCATCGTGACCGGTATTCGAAAAATCCATCCGGTTTTCTGCACAAAACCTCTGCCGGAATTTTTGTTCTTCCGGTATTGCATACTGTTCTTCATCCTCCGGTGTAAATTCTTCTGGCATCCTGTTGTGTTCGTTTGGGCTGTTGACTGGTAGTGCCGCCACTCTTCAGACGAAATCCGCTCTATCCTGGGAGACAAGTGTCCATCAACCTTTGGCATCAGTGAGGGGGCAAATTGTCTTAAGGAGACACGTTCTGTGGGCTCGGATTTAATTCCTCTACTGCATTCATTCTTCTGATTCTGTCTGTTTCAAACATATCAAGTAAGCCTGTTCTTATTTTATTTTTATTGCACAGTGATAACTCTGATCATCTACCCCTTCTGTCAAATACATGGGTTCAAGGCAATAGTGATTTGATATCACCCTCTGTCTTCCATAACAATCTTAAGACAATTTCGGTGTTTTGAACCTGTGATCAGTATATTTTATTTTTCGTTATACTGTATCTGTTTTAATTACTGTGTGACGAATTAATCTGTGTGATTAATTTCGGATTCTGTTTGTGTAACAGAAATGGCTAGTGTAAGTACAAACAATGCCAATGTGAATGCCTCTGTTCCAATGCATGCTGATAAGCCTGAAAAACTGAATGGAACAAATTTTAAACGCTGGCAACATAAGATGTTGTTCTATTTGACAACACTGAGTCTGGATCGTTTCCTCAAGGAAGATGCTCCCACACTGAATGAGGGAGAACAATCTGACAAGGAAAAGGTTGCAGCCATTGATGCTTTTAAGCATTCTGACTTCCTTTGCAAGAACTATATTCTCAATGCTCTAGACAACTCATTGTATAATGTGTACTGTACCCTGAAGACCAGTAAGGAACTTTGGGAAAGTCTGGACAAGAAGTATAAAACTGAGGATGCTGCCTTGAAGAAATTCATAGTTGGCAGATTCTTAGACTTCAAGATGCAAGACTCCAAATCTGTTGTGAGTCAAGTTGAGGAACTTCAAGTGATTGTGCATGAAATTCATGCAGAAGGAATGTCTCTCAGTGAGTCATTCCAAGTTGCTGCCTTCATAGAGAAATTACCAAACTCTTGGAGGGACTTCAAGAATTATCTGAAGCATAAGCGCAAGGAATTGTCACTTGAAGATCTGGTTACCAGATTGAGAATAGAAGAAGACAATAAGATGTCTGACAAGAGGAATGGCAACAACCCTATGATCTCCAAGGCTAATGTAGTTGAAGAGGGATCTAAGTCAAAGAAGAGGAAATATTCTGAAGATGGAAATGCTAAGCAAGGAAAGGGCAATAAGTTCAAGGGCAACTGTTTCAATTGTGGGAATCCTGGCCACCGTGCAAGGGATTGTAAGAAGGAACAAAAGAAAGATCAGAGGAAGCCACAAAAGTTCAATAAGAAGAAGAAGAGCACTCAGGCCAATATGATTGATATTGCTGATCAGGTTGAAGAATTGAATCTGGCAGCAGTGGTGATGGAATGCAATCTTATTGGAGACACCAAGGAATGGTGGGTGGACACTGGGGCCACAAGACATGTCTGCTCAAACAAGAGGATGTTCTCCTCCTATACTCCTACTGATAATGGTGAGAAACTCTATATGGGTAACTCATCTACTTCAAAAGTTGAAGGTGTGGGAAAAGTGGCTTTGAAGATGACATCTGGCAAGATTGTGACACTGAATGATGTGCTGCATGTGCCTGATATTCGCAAAAACTTAATCTCTGGATCTCTGTTAAGCAAGAATGGCTTTAAACTTGTATTTGTTTCCGATAAGTTTGTACTTACTAAAAATGATGTGTATGTAGGAAAGGGCTACCTTAGTGAGGGCCTTTTCAAACTGAATGTGATGACTGTAAACAATTCTGATATTATTAATAATACTTCTACTTCTGTTTACTTGCTTGAGTCTTCTAATTTATGGCATAATAGATTAGGACATGTTAATTTAAGGTCTATTAAGACTTTGATGCATTTAGATTTATTACCTAAATTTGAATGTTTAAATGATAAGTGCCAAGTATGTGTTGAATCAAAAATTTCAAAATTACCTTTTAAATCAGTTGAAAGATCAACCGAATTATTAGATTTAATACATACTGATATATGTGATATGAAATCTACACCATCTAGGGGTAATAAGAAATATTTTATTACATTTATTGATGATTGCAGTAGATATTGTTATGTATACTTACTTAATAGTAAAGATGAAGCAATTATTGCTTTTAAGCAATATAAAAGTGAAGTTGAGAATCAACTCAACAAGAAAATTAAAATGGTAAGGAGCGATCGTGGGGGAGAATTTGATGGCCCCTTCGAGGAATTCTGTATGGAGTCTGGTATTATACACCAGACTACAGCTCCTTATTCACCGCAATCAAATGGGATTGCAGAAAGGAAAAATCGGACATTAAAAGAGATGATGAATGCCATGTTGATTACGTCCGGTTTACCACAGAATTTGTGGGGGGAAGCCATGTTGACGGCTAACTATATAATTAATAGAATGCCCCACAAAAAGACAAAAAACATACCATATGACATATGGAAAGGTAAGAAGCCATCCCTGAAATACTTTAGAGTGTGGGGGTGCTTGGCTAAGGTTGCGGTTCCTAAACCTAAAAGGTTGAAGATCGGACCTAAAACCGTGGATTGTGTATTCATCGGTTATGCACTTAATAGTAGTGCTTATCGGTTTCTAGTGTATAAATCAGATGTATCAGATATACATGCTAATACGGTGATTGAGTCAAGGGAAGTTACTTTCTTTGAAGATATATTTCCGTATAAGAAAATAAATGAATCCAGTGGCAATAATGATGATAAGATATCAAGTGATAACAACGATGATCAGGTTGTTATACCTCGAGATGCTACAACTAATGCTGATCCTGTAGAGGATATAGAAGATGAACCTAGACGTAGCAAGAGGCAAAGGACAGCCACATCCTTTGGACCTGATTTTATGACCTATTTATTAGAAAATGAGCCTCGGACTTATAAGGAAGCTATAATGTCTCCAGAAGGACCATTCTGGGAAGAGGCTATCAATAGTGAGATAGAGTCTATCTTGTCCAACCACACTTGGGAATTGGTAAATCTTCCTCCTGGCAACAAGCCTTTAGGGAGTAAGTGGGTGTTCAAAAGAAAAATGAAAGAGAATGGCACTATTGATAAATATAAAGCAAGGCTTGTGGTAAAAGGCTACAGGCAACGTGAAGGTCTCGATTATTTCGATACTTATTCTCCTGTTTCACGGATCACATCCATTAGGATGTTGATCGCAGTAGCTGCTTTGAATGGACTAGAAGTACATCAAATGGATGTTAAAACGGCATTCTTAAACGGCGACCTGGAAGAAGAGATATATTTAGAACAACCTGAAGGTTTTGTTGTTCCAGGACAAGAACGGAAAGTCTGTCGCTTAATAAAATCCCTTTACGGGTTAAAGCAAGCTCCAAAGCAATGGCATGCGAAATTTGATAGTGTTATGTTATCAAATGGATTTCGAATTAATGAGTGTGACAACTGTGTCTATGTTCGAAATACAGGAAAAGGGTTTGCAATTGTCTGTCTTTATGTAGACGACATGTTGATTATGGGTAGTAATTGTCAAATGATCAATGCTACTAAACAATTACTGAAAAGTAAATTTGATATGAAAGATATGGGGATAGCAGACGTTATCCTAGGTATTAAAATCCATAGGACATCTGCAGGGTTGGCCTTATCACAGGCTCACTATATAGCTAAGGTTCTTGAGAAATTCAAAAGTTTGAATATAACCCCTGTGAGGAACCCTGTAGATTGTAATCTTAGTTTATTAAAGAACACTGGTAAAGCTACAACACAAAAGCTATATGCTCAAGTGTTGGGTAGCCTGATGTATGTTATGAACTGCACCAGACCTGATATTGCTTATGCAGTAAGTCTGCTAAGTCGCTTTACTAGTAATCCAAATGAAAATCATTGGAAAGCTATGGTAAGAGTTTTGGGATACTTAAAGTATACTCAAAATTATGCTTTGCATTACGAGAAATACCCCGCAGTTATAGAAGGGTATTGTGATGCAAACTGGATCACCGGCTCTAATGACACTAGATCCACAAGTGGATATGTGTTTACCCTTGGTGGAGGTGCTGTGTCTTGGAAATCGTCCAAACAGACTTGCATCGCAAGGTCAACCATGGAAGCAGAATTCATTGCTTTAGATAAGGCTGGTGAAGAAGCAGAATGGCTTCGTAACTTTATTGAGGATGTTCCTAACTGGCCAAAACCGGTACCATCTGTATGCATACATTGTGATAGCCAAGCCGCTATTGGAAGGGCCAAGAACGTCATGTATAACGGTAAGTCTAGACACATACGTCGTAGACATGATACCGTAAGACAACTACTCTCGAACGGAATCATTACAATTGATTATGTTAAGTCTAAGGAGAACATAGCGGATCCGTTAACCAAAGGGATTCCTAGAGAGTTGGTTGAATATTTGTCGAAAGGAATGGGTTTAAGGCCTATCAATTGTTGAGCATTGCGGTAACTCTACCTAGAAGAGTGGAGATCCCATGAACTAGGTTCAAAGAGACAACTAAGTGATGGTCGACTGCCCAAACACTGTGGAGTTTTAAACTCATACTCATTCCTAGACAAGACAGTGTATTTATGAGGGTAAGCACTTAGGCTTTTAATGATTTCTTAAATCTGTTGTGTTCAGATGATGTATAGTGAGTTACGTCACAAGAAATCACCTATGTGAGTGTGAAGTGAGGGCCGCTTCTATGAGAATTTTTCAAAGGCCGATTCTCGAACAACACTCGCAGAACCAGGTAGGTGTCCCACGGCCAAAATGGGCGCAACAAAGGACCAACGATGCTAGAGAAGCAATTGTGTGACTCCTATTGTCTAGGTATACACTAAAGGTTGACGGTTCAAGTCGCCCTAGACCACCGATTGACCGAGTATATCCGATAGGTTTTCACTAGAGAAGGTTCAAAGGTAACTCCACCTATCTCGATGCAGTTGTTTCTCGTTGAGGAATTTACACTTTGCATTTATGCTCTTATGCATATAGTCACGATGTTTTGACTTCTTATCCATGTGGGGGATTGTTGGAATTAATGAGAATAATATACAATGATCCATTGGTTATGAATAAGAAGTGGGTTAATAGAGAGAGAAAAAAAGAGAAAAGGGAAGATGAAGAGTTATGTGGGTTATTTAAGAAAGTCCCACATTGGACAATTGGTAGAAAGTGGGAGAGTATATAAACTCCCACCACCATCTCCTTAATTGGCCCTTGGGTCACTACATATTTTATGTAGGGGGAGGAGATAGGTGGGCCTTGGTTCACCACCACACACACGCGCGCGCGCCGCCGTCCGTCCGGCCGGCTCGGCTCGGCTCGGTTCGGTTGTGTTGTGTGTAATAAAAATAATTTTTTATTAAATTATTTTTATTTTTTGTCCAAACGTTGCTTCCCTCCAAAATTCGAACCCAACCGCCGTTTTTTGAACCGAACCGGTTCTTCCTATTCGCGAACCGGTTAAAGGACGTGTCTACTCGCCGAACCGGTTGTACCTGTTCGTCGGAACGGTCACCGGTCATACCCGTTCGCCACCGTCAGACACGGCGGTTCGCCGCCGGCGACTGTTCATCGTGACCGGTCAGTGTCTATAAATAGACACTGACACATTCGAAAAATCCATCCGGTTTTCTGCACAAAACCTCTGCCGGAATTTTTGTTCTTCCGGTATTGCATACTGTTCTTCATCCTCCGGTGTAAATTCTTCTGGCATCCTGTTGTGTTCGTTTGGGCTGTTGACTGGTAGTGCCGCCACTCTTCAGACGAAATCCGCTCTATCCTGGGAGACAAGTGTCCATCAACCTTTGGCATCAGTGAGGGGGCAAATTGTCTTAAGGAGACACGTTCTGTGGGCTCGGATTTAATTCCTCTACTGCATTCATTCTTCTGATTCTGTCTGTTTCAAACATATCAAGTAAGCCTGTTCTTATTTTATTTTTATTGCACAGTGATAACTCTGATCATCTACCCCTTCTGTCAAATACATGGGTTCAAGGCAATAGTGATTTGATATCACCCTCTGTCTTCCATAACAGCACGTCTCATTGGCCTCTCTATTGATTCCCTGTAACCAAAAAGAGAGGAAAAAAAAGAAGAAGATAAAATGCAAATTTCCATTTTATGATGGGAAAACTTTTGATCATGTTGCTTGAGAATTCAACTCTCATGTTAGTGACCTTTCGATTTGAGTGCAAAACTTTTCTTTTTCTTTTTTAATAAATGTGGGGTCCATCACTAGTTGAGTCACAATATGAGAATAACATAGAAAATCAAATCCTTTTTATGATTGTGGATAAATAAAATGTGAAATAAGTTAATAGATTGGGAAATGGTTTTCTCATGTTGCATGAGACAAATTGTCTGATGCAACACACAAAAATATGAGTGAGACCCACTAAAAAGAATAGAGAGAAGATCTGTACCAAAAAAAAAAAAAAAGAATAGAGAGAAGAGAAAAAAGTGGATTCTATCTATTGTTATGTGTGTTGCATGAAATAATTTATCTCATATGAGAAAAACATATCCCTAATAGATTTGTATGACTTTAATTGACATGAACTATTTTAAAATTTGAAATAGCAATTGCAGGAGACGGGCCTAAAAACCCATTTCGATATAATCAGGCCATTTTAGCACGCACAAAAAAAAACCTCATATTATTCTCCAAAAAAAAAAAAAAAAACTCATATTAATTAGTGCTACTATCTCTTATTTCTTCGTTCTTCCATATATGTTGTGAAACTGAATCTCTAGAAGCAGCCCGTGTGGTCCAAAGGTGTGGGATGAAGGAATTAACATGTATGGTATGGGAAATTGGAAAACAAACGGATTATATTTATTGGACCTTATCCACGAAGATTGGGTAGCCCGTGCTTTCATATTTGTTCTGTTGGCAAAGAATAGAGTAGCCTTATCCACTATTTCAATGTCATGTAGCTACCACACTATTATATTTTTAATTACATCTTTGATGTGAATCAGAATCCCTGGTATTCTCACGGGTTCGACTCCTTGAGCCGCCTATGAGACTAATCCAGAGTTCGGGAGTGAGTCCAAGAATTACGGTACTTATGCCCCTCTCCAGACGGTATTGGTGGGATTCGAACCGAGTACTCTCCCACCACTCAGTCTTCATGCTACCAACTGAGCCACCACACTTGGGTTTTGAAGCCTTTTGTTATATGGGAAAATAACATATGTTGTCACTCTGCAAATGTTTTCTCCTCATGCGATAGACTCAAGAATTTTTTTTGTTATTTTTTTTTTTAAATGGTAGGCCCTATTATGATTTTGTTTCAGCTGCAAAAAAATAAAATTTTGCAGCCACATGAGAGATACAAAGCCCTTGTTATATATATAACAAAAGGCTTATATATTTAAGCCTTTTGGTATATATAAGACACATGATTCACGAATTTTAGCATTTCTCACTCTATAATATTGTGCTCTCATACCCTCACGGACACCGGTTACCCGTGAATCATATAGAATCTTTATACTTTGTTCTCTTATAAAACGTTAAAACATCATGTCCATCCCAAACTTTTCGTGAACTTATCTTTCTAGTATCTGAGGCTTCATTTTTTATTTTATTTTTTTGGTTTGTTTAGATTTATTGATACATAAAAACCATATAGTTTCTTACTTCTAGTATTCTTTTGTGTCATTTGAAATTATATACAAATCAGTAAAGAATCCAAGTGCAAATGCTATGGGAATCATATAGTCTAGTAGCCGCCAAATGCGGAGTTGATATGAAATGTTTTAAATGAAAATCAGAATAAATATTAACTTTATTTAACAAGAAAACGACTATAACAAAGACAAGAAGAAATATAAATGATACCATAATGAATGCCTTTGATTTCGTTAGAAATGTGAGTTGGTAAAAGAAGTGCTATATTCTATAGTTTTCAGTTTGACAAGACTGGCCATTTGATACAGTTGCGTTCTTAGTCAGAATGGAAGGAATCACTTATCAGAAATACCGGAAAATGGAAAAAGGAAACAGTGATCGTGCCATCAACACATTTTAGGTACACATTTTAGGTATACATTTTTGTTGTTGTTTTGGTTTGGTTGGTATATCTTACTTTGACATTTTATCTTCCTTATACAAAAAAAATTACTATAACCTAACCTATGTTTTCATTTTCTATTCCTTAACAGTGTGTATGGCATTTTTCTAAGCTTTTTCAACAAAGGTTATTGCAAGTTGGAATCTTTGAATGCCAATTGTGCAGAATCCAAGAATGTATCAACATGGCAGATTGTCTAGCCAAGTCTGCTCATAGTGAAGAGCAAGAGACTTGTTCTATGGAACCACCTCCTTTTGACCCGGTTTTGGGTGCCATAGGTGTCCCTGGTGTAGCTTTGTCCAGGTTCTCTGGGTTGTGTTGGGTCTTTGAACCCTTGGCCTTTACTAACCTTAAAAAAAGGAAATAAAATAAAATAAAAGTTATGATGGTATTATATATATTGTAGGGTGGAACATATTGTCTGAATCTGTTGTAACAGAAATAACTCACATGCAGCTCTTGTTTACGCCTTGTGACTTATAAAGAACCAATTCAACCCAAAAGCTTAAGCTATTGGGTGATTCTACATTAATGGTTTTATATATCTCAACACGCACCCTCACACGAAAGCCCACTGGACTTGAAGGGTGGACAATGCACAGGCCCACCTACCTGCGCGAACAAAGAAATTCCACTAAAAAGAAAGTGGAGGGACGGTGAGGATTGAACCCGGTACACCGAGGCTCTGCACGAACAAAGAAATTCCACTAGAAAGAAAGTGGAGGGATGGTGAGGATTGAACCCGGTACACCGAGACTCTGATACCATGTAAAAAACCAATTGAACCTCAATCAACATCACCACTCACATGCTGCGCCTATATATAGGAGATAAATTCGTCTACTTCTTTCACAAGACTTTTGTCCCTTGCTAAACTTCATGGCAAACATTCTCTGCTTCCATTTGTTCTTCTTTGTTTCGTACATGTTCTTATGTCAAACACCAATTGAAGCTTACAACGCCGGGTTTAGTGTTCAACTAATCCACAAAAACTCACCCAATTCTCCCTTCTACAAATCAAATAGACTTCATAAATATAGACGTGGCTCATTCCACCAAGTTCCCAAGAAATCATTAGCCACAAATGGTCCTTTCACTAGTGTGACATCCAACAATGGCGACTATCTCATGAAATTTACATTGGGAACACCACCAGTGGACATATATGGTTTGGCTGACACAGGCAGTGACCTTGTGTGGGCACAATGTACACCATGTCATGGCTGCTATAAGCAGAAAAGTCCAATGTTTGAGCCCCTGAGGTCCAAAACATACAGTGCTATTACATGTGATTCAGAGCAGTGTAATTCACTCTTTGGTAACTCATGCTCTCCTCAAAAACTGTGTGCTTATAGTTATAGTTATGCAGATTCTTCAGTAACCAAAGGGGTGCTTTCAAAGGAAACAGTCACCTTTAGTTCCACCAATGGGGAGCCTGTTGTTGTTGGAGACATTATATTTGGATGTGGGCACAGCAATTCAGGAATTTTCAATGAAAATGATATGGGAATAATAGGACTGGGTGGGGGTCCTATGTCACTTGTTTCACAAATTGGTAACATTTATGGGAGCAAAAGGTTCTCTCAATGCCTGGTTCCTTTTCATACAGATCCTCACACTTCAGGTACAATTAGTTTTGGTGAAGCCAGTGATGTTTCAGGTGAAGGAGTAGTCACAACTCCTTTGGTCTTAGAGGAAGGTCAGACATCTTATTTGGTCACACTGGAAGGCATTAGTGTTGGAGACACATATGTGTCATTTGATTCTTCAGAAATGCTTTCCAAGGGAAATATAATGATAGATTCAGGTACACCAACAACATATTTACCACAAGAATTTTATGACCGTCTGGTTGAGGAATTGAAGGTACAGAGTAACTTGATACCCATTGATGATGACCCAGACTTGGGCTCACAACTTTGTTACAGAAGTGAGACAAATTTGGAAGGGCCAATCTTGACTGCTCATTTTGAGGGGGCAGATTTGCAATTGATGCCAATGCAAACCTTCATTCCACCAAAAGATGGAGTATTCTGCTTTGCAATGGCTGGCACTACTGATGGAGTCTATATATTTGGCAATTTTGCCCAATCAAACATTTTGATTGGATTTGATCTGGACAGAAAGATGGTCTCCTTTAAACCTACTGATTGCACCAATCAGTAGAGATGATTTTAATGTAATTTTCAGTGTTATTGATAGTCATATATATAATTTGAGATTGGCGTTGGGGTCAAGAGGAAGATTAGATATATAATATCTTCATACAGCATTTCAAATGGATTATGGTTCACAAAAATGAAAAATGTGTAATCTTCCTGAACATGCAATCTTATTTTATAAATGAGCTTGTCTTAATTTAAAATTCCAATCCTTTTTTCACTTGGGAAAAATAAAGACACAATCCTCGACCTTAATTGTAAGTTCATAACCGTTAAACTTTCCCTATAATCTCTTAACGGAAAATATAAGAATCATATTATAGGAATAACATCGTTCATTCCTCCAACAGGATCGGGTCGGATCCTGATTTTTTAAAAAATATATATATATATGAAACCCACCCTTGATTTGTTTATGCAGAGAAAAGGCTTTTGTCATGTGACATGACAAAAAGCCAACCCTTCATTTTCTTGGGTATAACCAACAAAGTATCCAATATGAAAATTTTCCTTGATTGCAGTAGGTGGTTTTTTACATCACCAACAGGAATGACCGAGGGAGGAATTGACATGTTAGGCTTCCTTCCAAGATGCAAGTAGGAATGATCAAACACAACTCACGTGTCCCTGCAACTCTTCACACAATTACCCTTATTGTGAATTAGGAGGAAACTTATAGCAGCCCCAGACCAAACAGGATAGGGTGGGACTGAGGTGAGAGAAAAAGTTAAGAAAAGAGGAGAAAGAAAAAAGAAAAAAATAAAAATAATACAGGTGTCTTGAATGGAAGAACCACGGTGGTCCGGGAACATATTAAAAAATTCCCTCAATTAGAATGGTATGTTGACTTTATAGAAGACCTATTAGAGAACCATGTGTTCCTAGCATATACCTAGGTTGGTAGGCATCCTATCTTATCCCTAGTACAACTGTATCGAATTATTAAAAAAAAAAAAAGAGTAACTTCTTCTATAAAGGATAAAATGGGAAAAAATAAAGAAAAAAATTTGAATGCTCCAGCTTTTGGTGTTAGAAACCTTTTCTCTACCATCTGCAATTTCAATCGTCTACTAGACTACTACCATATACAAATAGAAGTTCAAGAAAGCTCAATTAAAAGTAAAAAATGCCGCATGGAATTAGCTCTTCACTCAAAGACCAAATCATGTACAAACCATAAAAAAGCGCAATCCTAACATGCCATCCGACAAACAACCCACCAAAGAAAGTCAATATACAGAGCTAAGAGCTCCCTTCCCACATTCTCCAACTGACATTTGGAGGATTTCTTTGCCTGCTTGGCCTGGCCTGCAACAGAGGCGACGTGGTACCTAGGATACCCCAAACATTGGAATTTAGAGATGTCATTAAGATTGAAAACAGGGAATGCCATAATATGAAATGCTCAAGTGCTATGAAACATACCAGATGCCAATTCTTGCTCAAAGGCTGCACCGCTACTTGGATCTCTCGCACATTGTGAAGAGGGGGAAAGTGAGGAAAGCAGAAAAATCGCTTTTTGAAATCATCTTTATCTCTACTCCTAATATATGAACCCCAAGAAGCATTACCCTCTCTTCCAGTGTCTTTCAAGAAGAAGAGAATAGGCTTTTTACAAATAGATCTATATGGGTCCCTAGCATCAAAATCAAATTCATTTCTTCGACTAACACCATTCCAAGCGGAGTAGGTTCTTTCAGAGCGCTCCAGCTCACGGGGAAAAACAATGTTAGGAAGGACTTGAATGACATAACCAAGTGACACTGAAAATGTTAGATGCCGAGCATGGTCATAACATATTGACCGCTGCAAAAAGCTTCTTGGATCAGTTCTCATGGCCTTTGTAAAAAGCTTCAGGCTATCCAAAGAGCTCAAACTGGGATAAAAGGGATTAACAGCTTCAACATGATGAATTGACACAAATGGTGCTATTGGGTGAGAGGATAGAAGACCATGAGCATCGCCCCTTATATCCCACTGAAAGATTACAAGAAGAAAAATTAATTCTGAGTGATGAAATGGCTGGATGATAATCATATAATATATGATACATCTGACCAAAATTTTCCCTTCTCTGGAAATGGAAAGAAAATAAAAATTGAAAAGAATAAAAGATGTGATCAAAACAAAAATTGAGGAAGGAAGATCCAGATGGATCCAAAAAATACCTGGTGAAAACCATGCTCCCAGGTCAGAGGAATGCCAAGTTCAGTGATGCAGGCATGCAGTCGATCATCACTGCCATAAAGTTTGGGATACCTCTCAATGCATTCATCAAGAATCTCAGAGAGAGCCTCCGCAAGTGGATGACTTATTGCAATCCCACCACCACCAAAGGCCATTGAGTGACTAAAATAGGTATTTGCTGAATGGCTCTCTGAGGGGCTACCTATGTAAATCATTTCAGAGGAATTATACTTGCTAAGAACGTCAACAAGGTTATCCACATTGAAGATGGTATCATCATCACAGAGGACAAACCAGCGCACATCTGAGAGGCCAAGGCGAAAGCTCTCTCTGACAATGCGAGAAATTCGGAGGCCAGAAGGGTGACCAATTGGATTAGTGTAGCGGAAATGTGAGATGTCTTCAGAAATCATGATATGGGGCAATAAATCATCCCCATGTTCTTGAACCACTTGTTCCTCTAACCACACATGGCCACGCATGTCATTGGGCCGCCACCACAGTCTGACATATTCCTTCCTCCGTCTCCAAAGCTGAGAAGATCCTGCTATTCCAAATACAATATGTTTAAGTGACAAGCCTTCCTGTTCAACACTGCTACCGTTTTGAAGCTTATCTTCCATGGTCCCAAACTGGAGAGCAGGTGGAGTTACTTTTGAAAGGCGATGAGGAATGCACTTCTGCCAAGGGAAAAAGTGGCGGCTACTTTCCCAGTCCTTTAAGCTATGAAAGCAACAGGTAGTTCTATCAGAGAAGACAAGGGAAAGCCAAGCAGTAGTAGACATGAGAAGTGCTGCTATGGCAACAGCCAAGGTACCAGTGCGGCTTTGGCGCCATTGACGGCTTCCAAGACCACCAGGAGGCAAAGGAGAGAGGCGGGAATTCTTGTCATGGTCATTATAGGATGACACTATCGTTTTCAATGTTTGAGTCATCATCACCATCACTCCAATGTACATGTCTGCCTCCCACCACCAGGAGAGAGAGAATAAAAAGGCCAAGGATAAAACTATACAGAGGAGTTTCAGATCAGCAGCAATAGCAACACACACACCAACCAAACTTGTTACACCCTACAAAATGAGAAAATAAACAGGAAAACGTTACAATTAATAAATAGACATTTATAAACAATAAGGCAAAAATGTAAACAAGGATAGCTGAAAGGCAAGTACATCTGGTAAACTTGGGAAATCGGACAGATCATGGAATTAAACTCAAAAGTTCGTCTTGATTATCAAATTGCAATTCTCTTAGCCTTGTAAAGCATTCGTTTTCTTTTCAACACAGCTTCGCCTAATTTATCCATAAGATTCATGAAGTAAAGGATTTTGATTAAATGGATTATGCTAAACTCATGATTTCTCATTTCTCTTAACTACAAGTCTGATGTGAGAACCACTCTCGATCTCAAGGAAAAATAAAAGAGTAAATCCCGAATTTGTCCCTTCAAAGATTTTTGGAACATGGAATAGGGCCAGCCAAAAAAGGTAAAAAGAGACACCCCTAATATTGAATCAGCCAACTATCTGTGTTACTTTGAATACTTACCAAATTATTCTGCTATATTAACAGATCAAATTACAGTGAGAACTTGAATTTCTTAATTTTCAACTGTGAACGACACCAAATCAACAGATATATTCGCATATCCCTGCCAGAGAGATACCAAAATTTCAAGAAAGTATGAATCAGTTTTCAGAAGACATTTACAAACAGTCCTACGTTAAATCCTTATCAACCCCAGACAGACATTTTTCTTCTCACTTTTGACCAAAACCAAGGATCTTTCTTAATAAACTCCTGTAAACAACAAAATAAAAATGTGTGCATCATTTAGGCTCCATTGTACAGCTAAAAAATAAGACTTGTATGGAAATTTTTCCATAAAAAAATTATTCCCCAAAAGAAAAAGGTTCTATCAGACGTGCGCGCGCGCACAGATATATATTTTGGGGACAAAAAATAAGAACACTCATTTCAAAATAAGAGAGGCTGCAAATAAGTCAATTAGATTGAGAACGTTCATAAAGCATTATTCATACTCAGAGTAACACTTAAACTAGAAGTAGTAGAACCACAGCATTATTCATACTCAGAGTAACACTTAAACTAGAAGCAGAACCACACATTTTTAATCGTTGCCAGAAATTATTCAAACATTTGACCAAAAAGTAGTTATTTAGTTGCTAATAATTTCTACATTTAGAAAGACTTCAGCTCAAACTTGAAGTCGAACATCCAAAATTTATACAACTATTGTACATGACCTAGTTAAGCCACCTCAGTGCATTGCTTCTCAATCAAAAGGGAAGGAAAAAAAGTTGAAGAGGAAAATCGTATTTAGACATTCTATTTTGGGTTATATTTATAGAGACATGATCCGTTTACAAACTTTTTGGGTTATATTTATATTAGTTTGTAAACAAAAAAGTTTGTAAATATAACCTGCCCTATATTTATATTCTAGTTTTTCATGATTAAGGCATTACTATAGTTTGTTTTATACCATCCATAAATAATTTCTAACTTAATGACTATAAAATACCATCAATCTAATCTTAAGCAGAAAGGTAAAAACACAAAATCAAGGTGCAGCAAAGATAGAAAATTTATATCAACCAAATCATATTTGAAGGAGCATAGAGATGCATCTATTAATTCCCAAATCAGAAACCCCAAAGAGCAGCACCAAGGATTGATCACAAATCACAATCGAACACACAGAGACATTGGGACGGCACGATGGGCTCTTTTACATTTGGGCATTTCTCCGAACACGTAAGGAGCAGCGACGCAAAGCCATATACAAAGGGCTATGAAAAACTTCCAAATACTCTGTAACTTAACAGAGTTCATTCCAAGAAATTGCTGATAAGGCAATTGCAAAAGCGAGCCATTACCTGACAGAGAAGCTGCGATGAAGGGTGTGCTATTCTCGATGTGTTTGTGAAAAAGTGAAAAAAGCAGAGCAGAAAGCGGAGGCTAATCGGTGTTTGTGTTTTGTGACTGTGTTGGGTACTTTGAACCAATTAAGTAACCCTTTTGCTATGTTAC
>JAVKPL010005045.1:0-23224 GCA_032173675.1 Gastrolobium villosum | reverse complement strand
ATCAGAATAGAATGAAATTCAAAGGATATATATATAAATATAAACTCAATCCATTGTATCAGGGGTTCACAAGGGTTCGTGACCCTAACCACAACAAAGGGGTTCTAGCCAACCATTATCATGGCTAAAAATCCAATATTCAATGGAAACATCAAAACATAAAAACTACAGAAAGGTAGAAGAAGAATGTTTTTCTCTCTGAATCTCCAGACTCCTTCCTCCTCTGGATCCGAATGCCCTAGCCTTTCTTCAGAATGCAATTGTGCTCTTTAGGGCTGTCTTTTGCCCTTTTATACTCCTCAAAATTCTTCTTTCCTCGCAACTGACAGCTGTCCATTTTAATCCTACGCTTGGAGCGCAGGATCCACGCTCCAAGCGTAGAAACACTGTCTAATTTTCATTGTCTACGCTTCAAGCGTAGGGTTCTACGCTTGCAGCATAGACCCACTGCCTTGGGTCTCTTCTTACGCTCCAAGCGTTGAATTGAATGCTCCAAGCGTGGAGATACTGTCTGATTTCTTCCTGCTCCTTTATTTGACCTTTTTCTCCTATAAACATAAAGAATTTGAGTGAGAGAGTGTTTGACAAGTTTTATTCAATAATTTCACCATATATACACCTTTATACACAATTTTAGATCTGATTCAATACTTTTTGATCTATAAAAGTATATATGCTGGGAGCATATCAAACAATTCCCAGATTTAGACATTGCTGTCTCCAGCAATAAACTGATTCAAACTTAGAAAAGTTTACAGCAGTATTTCAGCACAATATCATCCAAACAATCGAAGAAATTACTATGTCATGCCTGACTGAATTACTGCAAGAACTTTCAATACTGCCTTTATTCTCTAAAAAAAAATCTGAATCTAGTCTGAATATCCCTCACCAAGACAAAATATATCACTCCCACTCAGGTGTTTTTAGGGTATCAGATGTACACAACCATCACAGCCGTAACACTGCCATAGGCTTGTTCATATTCTCAAGATCCTTAAAAATGAAGGATTCAAACGTATGCATTAACTGATCAAAAGGACTTTTCAATGGTTTTAATTTGGCCTGGCTAAAGGTAGGAATTTATATGGAAAGTGACTTTAAATAACTATGAGATTGAAAAACTGAAGATAACATAATTTACACAATTTCAACTCATAAGTTTTGCTCCACTAACTTGCCCACAGAATTTCGGGAAGTCAATTCCTATATTGACCACTTTTATTCATAATGCTTCACACACATTTTTATTTTCCTTTTTCTAGATTTTTCTGTTTCTTCTTCTTCTTTTTTTCCCTTTTCAATTGCTTAGTTTAGTGGAGCTTACCTTAGACATTTTCTTTTCTCCTTTAAAAGAATCAGCAATTCAATCTCACTTAAGGTAAGTCAACATGGATATAGGCTAAGCAACATTCAGGTAAATTATCAACGAATAGGCTTAGTCTCAAGGGGGTAACAATGGAAAAATCATTTATATAGGTGAGCTATATGGCCAGGGCTATCAAGAACAAACTGCCTTATCATGTCAATTAAAATGCATGCATTGTAGAGAAACAAACCAAGTTCTAGAGTGTTACCACAGTGAAGCCTCTCAGAAGAAAAAAATTTACTGTTTTGGCTCAAACTTCAAAGGCTATGATTTCAGACTAGATTCTCAAAAAGAATATCAGGCATATCATGTATTCAAGCACACAATTCAGACAAACAAGCAATCATAAAATCTACTCATGCCAAGTGACATCATGCCAGAATTTTCACAACTTAATGTACTTCCTAAGATGAACTCAATCACTTGCTAGGAAAGCAACACCTAGATCTGAGATTATCAGCAAGCATATTCCAAAAAATTTTGCTGAATTTTTAAGGTCAACTATAACCAAGATAGATATTTAAAAATGAAAACGTAAATTGGTTCGAATATCTCCCCTGAAATGAAGTGTAGTTCCACAATTGCAGCTATAGTGCATGATCAGGTGGGCAAGGCTAACCACCATTCCCAGATTTTAGAAATTGTTGTCCCCAGCAATAACTAAGTGTAATCAATAAGGACTGCTGCGCAATTGAAACACACATCATTAACATAAATGTATCAGCAAAACAGTGAAAAATACCCTTGGACGTACAAATCCATAAAGTAGCAGTGACCCTAACAAGATCCTATTGGTCATTAAAAACAAAATTAAAACTAAAATCTAACAAAATCAGAGAGGAAAGACAAAAAGAATCCAACGATCACTCCTCCATGGTATACTGCTGGAAGGAACTAGGAGGATCTGCTGGATCAATCCCCATCTTCAGGCACATGGCCTTCATCATAGCATGCATTTCCAGGATGATGGGAGAATCCTCATAAAGTGGCTGGCGAGCGGAGGATGAAGCTGAAGATGCCTGAGGTGCCTGAGGTGCCTGAGGTGCTGAAGGATCCTGTTGTTCTGGAGGAGGTATAGGATGGGCTTGGCTATTTAAAAGCCATGCTGCATGTTTCTCTGACTCTTTGTAATAACCCCCCAAAGCAATCTTGGTCATAGGCTTTTCAGCCTTCACATCTAATGGCTCAGAAGCGGGGATTTCAACCCCAGCTCGAATACATAGGTGAGAGATCAAGGAGCTGTGAGCCAACAGACTGTTGTCCTTGCTTTGAGTGATAAGATGGACAATTCTGTCAGAGAGGATAGCAGCCATGTTCAGATTTCTATCTCCCATCAGCACGTAGTATAGGACTGCCCTCTCAACATTTACATCACTTTTGTTTGTAGAGGGAATGACAGTAGCATTCACAAAAGTATGCCAACTGATAGCCTCACCAGTAAGGCAGAGTCTAGTGAACTTCTCAGGTACGTTGGTGAGACCCTGTCTAAATTTCCATTCAGAGAATGGACTGGTTATCCTCTCTCGGATCTCATCAGCAATAAGAGGCATCTCTTCCCTATAATATCCTTCCGAAGGCTGCATCATATTGAAGAGTCGGACGAATTCACACTCAGCAGTTGGATTGTATGATGTTTGCAGGAACTCCTCAATTGTGCCAGCATCAAAGTGTAACGCCCTCCCATGTATGCATCCAAGAGAGTCGTTTGCTAAGCGGAATTAGAGTCGTTAACGTCACATGAGCTAACAAAGCAGTATACACATCCGTATAAAAATTTCAGCACATTAAATTCTTTTCACAAAGGTTTTCCAAAATAGTCATTGTTCATAAAAGTTCAAGCGAACATAATTATGATAAAGGCTACAGTCATCCAAAAGTTCCAAAACATTAATCATTACAGTTATCCATTTAAACAAACAGCAACACTGATAATCCACGCATCAGCAATCAACAGCAAAATATTACTCCTTCAAATGCTCTTGCGTCCTCCTGCCATTTTGGAAAAATAGCAGCCCCGAAGGGGTGAGAATAATCCCAGTAGTGTGGCAATAAAACCAATAATATAACAATATTAACTAGGCACAAAATCATAAACAGTCACTTCAACATATCCTTGTTCCTTTTCCTTTTTATCATATTCATATATTGCGTATATAACGCCTTTCCTTTGCGCTTTTAGCACCGTCGTGCGCGCACTTCACAGTGGAATCAAATATCCCTTGGCACCTGAGCTCCATGTGGATTCCATCTGTGGGCCTATGCGGACTGATGCCAAGTGTCCCATACCCCGGTACCTTGGGGATGCCTACATGATGCTTGCTCAAACACATGGTCCTGTACATAACTATTCTACACAAGGCCTATATGATCTTGTTACATGCATGTCATGCTATGCTTTCACACACAAGGCGTAAAAATGCGGTATGATGTAAAATGCATGCTTATATACCTTTCATATGCGTTATGCTGCCACATAACGTCTTTACCTCATAGTCATATAGCCATCACGGCACATTTTTGGCAGTTTCCTTTCATTATAATGGAACATAATATTTTTACGGCATATGGAGCATCATGTTACAATTCTATACCAGTAGTCAATAGTTACATTAGGCATCATCGCCTGACACTTACCTTTGCTTGCCTTAACTATTACCAAACTGCAGCGAAGTATCTCACTTCTTAAGCGCACCTAAATCAATTACAACTAATCATTTACAGTGGCTATTTACAGCAGCTAAACAGTGAGCATACAGCAGCAAAACAGTGAGCATTTACAGCAGCAAAACAGTGAGCATACAGCAGCAAAACAGTGAGCATTTACAGCAGCAAAACAGTGAGCATACAGCAGCAAAACAGTGAGCATACAGCAGCAAAACAGTGAGCATTTACAGCAGCAAAACAGTGAGCATACAGCAGCAAAACAGTGAGCATTTACAGCAGCAAAACAGTGAGCATACAGCAGCAAAACAGTGAGCATACAGCAGCAAAACAGTGAGCAATTACAGCAGCAAAACAGTGAGCATACAGCAGCAAAACAGTGAGCATTTACAGCAGCAAAACAGTGACGTTTTAAACAGAAACAGTGACGTTTTTTAAACAGAAACAGTGGCGTTTTTAAAACAGAAACAGTGGCACTTTGAACTTCCAAAACAGTGGCATAAATCTTGGTTTTTGGACATTGAAATAGTGGCATATCATGGATTAAAACAGTGACATTTTATGCATGCAAACAGTGGCATAGAAGGACTAAAACAGTGGCATATTATGCATAAAAACATTGGCATTTTATGCATATAAACAGTGGCATATGATGACTAAAACAGTGGCTTTTTATCTACCAAAACAGTGGCACATCAAACTGAAACAGTGGCACATTTCTTCTTTAAAACAGTGGCATCCCCATAGTGGCATAAGCTTAAACATAACCATAAGATTTTTATGCATACAATTCATCATGAAATGACTCCATACTTATACTTTTATCATGCTCAACCAAGGATCCAAAGCAACACATATACAAGGAGACCTTCAAGCATACATACATGGCTACACAAAGAAAGAGTTCTAAGTTCAAGGCCTACCTCTTGTAGCACACACTTCACCACACCCTTCTAGCTCTACTTCACAACAAGTCCTCTCTTCCTAGGAGGTCCTATGCGCATGAATGGTGAGGGGGACACCTTAGGACAGCTTTCAAGTAAGAAGAACAAAGCTGGACAGTGAGGGAATGTGAGGAGGAAACTTACTCTTGCTTGGAGGTCTTGAGTCACGGTTGAGGTGAGGGAAGGAGGGAGTTGGCTTGGCAAAGTCTTCTTGCTCCAAGGTGGCTTGTTGGTTCGGTTATGGGAGTGAGGGAGTGAGGGAGAAACTTGGCTGCATATGTGTATGGTGAGGGAGCTCTAGTGTGCGCATATATAAGGAGGAGGTGAGGGAAAGTTGCTATGATTAACCATCATTAAAAAAATTCTGATTACTTGAGGGGATGGGGCTGCATACAAGGCTGAATCAAGCAAGGGTTTGCTTCCAACTTACTCTACTCACATGCAAGGGGGTGAGGGAGATATGTTCAGCTTTGAGGGCTGTCCAAGGCAGAGAAATTTCTGCACAATTGACCATGATTTGCGCACCTAGAGGAGAGGAAAGGAAGTGACAAGTGCACATGCAAGAGCTTTGCTAAGTCAACAAGTAAAACAACCATGTGGCAGCCCAAAAATCTGCACTTAAGCAGCCTTGGTGCGCAATGATGAGGGGGAAAGAGGTGCATCATGGGTGCAGATTTGTGACAGCCCAAATTCAGATTTTGGAGCTGCACAAAATGATGAAAATGCAGCCAAAAATCCTCTTATGATGCATGTGAAAACAAGGCAGGTTTGACTCATGATGGGCTGCAAAAGCTTGCCAAAAAAAATCTGCACAATGCAGTCTAATGATGGAAGTGTAAGAGGGTTCTCCAAGTCCACAAGTTAGGCAGTTTGTGTCATAAAAAAAAATCTGCACCATGACCCCTCCCATGTGCGCCAAAATGGGGAAATAAGCAGCCTAAAATCATGCTCAAAGGTCCATGTGTCTTCCATGCAATGAAATTAAAATCAAGTTATGCATAAGCAAGGTGAGGTGGCGGTTTAGCAAGGGAAAAGGCAGATTACTAAGGTCCTAATTACTCTCCCTTGTGCGCATGAATTAGGGGAAAAACAACTAGCCAAGTAGTGTTCCTTGCTGCACAAGGCACCCTTGTTGGACTAGGCTTTAAGGAGGATAAGTGGTTACAACTTTGGGCTAAAACAAGGTAGGTTCAAAGGCCATCCTTGGGCCATTGGCCACACACCAAAAATCCAATCACACAAGTCCAATATTAACTAGTCCACACACACACACACTAGCCCACATCCAAACACTAATGCCTTCTAACACACACTCACATTACTCATAAGATTAAATTCACATATCTACATATGTACCCTCCTAAGATTTAATTTAATTAATTACCTTAGTCTTTATCCAAGGAGAAAGATCAATAATTAGCAAGCCATCAAACCTACACCATAAATCCGAATTCTATACATGTACATATAGCATATAGTACTTATGTGTTTTACTAATTATGCGGGATGTTACACAAAGGGTACTTCCTTCCCTCTCACCCAGCTCTTTCGGGTGGCATTGACAGTTCCCTTATCAGCATTAGCTAAGAATTCTCTTAGGATTCGCCCTGAACTATCTTGTGGGAAGGTCACCAATGTTCTCCATTGTCTCCTCTGAACAACTGAATAAATTTCGTCAAAGAGCAGGAGATTTCCCAAATCAAACCCCCTCTCCTTAATCACATTTTTATCCTTCAGCATAGTTTCATAAAAGTCTTGCTTTTCGGCAGACAAAAATCTTCTGGGGTCAAAATTGGTGCGGGGTCTCTTAGCAACAGATGACCCTTCCATACCCTTTTTGGTTTTAGCAATCCTTTTTTCCTGAAAATCAGAAAAGTTCCCAATACATGGTGGCATACTAAATATTATCAGCAAAAGAATTCAGTTCAATTTTTATGACAGCATTCAGCTTAATTCCCAGATTTAATTCCAACTATCAACTCATATCAATAGTTCCAACCCCCATTAATCATGTGAATCAACAATTGAATCAAGACACTACATTTCATCATGACTAACACCAGCATTATTATTGAACAATTTGCATCTATACGAAATGGCAATGCATATTCTCAGCAAAAGTCAATTAGCACACTATCAGCAATCAATCCCAATGTGAACAAACGTATACCAACATGCAATATCTCAGTGAAAATAAAGGGATTACCTTGTCTCCAGCCATTTGAGAGAAAATTATGCAGTAAATGTCCCCAACAATTGGCCAAAATTCAACCCAATTTAAACTTTTCCCAACGTCAACGAACGGTATGAAAGCAAGTGGTGGTTGAAGGTTGGAGAGTGGTGGCTGACGGCGGTGGTTAACGCGGTGGTGTATGGTGGTGCGGCTGTGTGTGGTGGTGGAAGATGGTGGTGCGGCGGTGTATGGTGCAGGATGAGAAGATGGTGGTTTGTGGTGGTGGAAGGCAAGGAGGAGAATGGTGGTTGAAGGTTGGTGGTGGCGGTTGTAGGTAGAGAGGGGGAAAAAAAGAAGAGAGAAGAGAAGATGGAAGGGGGAAGGGGGGAAAGAAGTTCGCGGCGCTGTGAGGAAAATAAAATAGGGTTTGGTAACTTAAACCCGTTCTACGCTTGAAGCGTAGAGTTCTACGCTTCAAGCGTAGACTTACTGCCTCAGCCTTTCCAAATTCCCAGTCTACGCTTCAAGCGTAGTGTAACGCCCTCCCTTGTATGCATCCAAGAGAGTCGTTTGCTAAGCGGAATTAGAGTCTTTAACGTCACATAAGCTAACAGAGATTCTTATTCTAGATACAAATCCGAAGAACGTTTCAAAATCCTTATCACTTCTGTTTGGACGATAAAAAATATTTCAAGTGATTTAGAAAGAGCACGTTGGGGGCTTCGCGTGCATATAAAATAATAGTAAATTGGAGTTCGTTTGCTCATAAAAACACCACCCGTAAGGTGCACTGTTAAAAATTCAGCACTTAAGACTTTCAAAAATTCCTTCCACAAACGTTTTCAAAACAGCCGCTGTACATAAACGTTCAAGGTAAAATAGAGATGATAAAGTCTACAGTCATCCAAGAGTACCAAAATATTAGGCATTACAGTCATCCAATCAATCAAACAGTAACAGTGAAAGTCCATGCATCAGCAAGCAACAGCAAACATCACTCCTTCAAATGCTTTTACGTCCTCCTGCCATTTTGGAAAATAGCAGCCCCGAAGGGGTGAGAATAATCCCAGTAGTGTGGCAACAAAACCAATAATATAACAGTATTAACTAGGCACAAAATCATAAACAGTCACTTCAACATATCCTTGTTCCTTTTCCTTTTTCCTTTTCATCATATTCATATATATTGCGTATATAACGCCTTTCCTTTGCGCTTTTAGCACCGTCGTGCGCGCACTTCACAGTGGATATCATATACACATGGCACCTGAGCTCGGTGGATTCCAACTGTGGGCCTATGCGGACTGATGCCAAGTGTCCCATACCCTGGTACCTTAGGGATGCCTATATGATGCTTGCTCAAACACATGGTCCTGTACATAACTATTCTAAAAACAAGGCCTATATGATCTTTGTACATGCATGCCATGCTATGCTTTCACACACAAAGCGTACAAAAATGCGATATGATGTAAGGTGCATGCTTATATACTTTTCATATAGCCATCACGGCACATATACTTGTCATATACGTTATGCTGCCACATAACAACTTTACCTCATAATCATATAGCCATCACGGCACATTCTTGGCAGTTTTCTTTCATCATAAGGAACATAATACTTTTACGGAGTATGGAGCATCATGTCACAACTTTATACCAGTAGTCAATAGTCACATTAGGTAATATCGCCTGACACTTACCTTGCGTGCCTTAAATAATACCAAACAGCAGTGAAGTATCTCACTTCTTAAGCGCACCTAAATCAATTACAACCAATCATTTACAGCGGCGATTTACAGCAGAAACAGTGAGCATACAGCAGTGTTTTACAGTAGAAACAGTGAGCATACAGCAGCGTTTTACAGCAGAAAACAGTGACGTTTGTTCTTAAAACAGTGAGCAGAAAACAGTGAGTTGTTCTTTAAAACAGTGAGCAGAAAACAGTGACGTTTTCCTTAAAAACAGTGGGCAGAAACAGTGTCGTTTTATAGCAGGAAAACAGTAGCACCTTACAGCAGAAACAGTGACCATTTTCAAATAGAAACAGTGGCATTTTGGACATCAAAACAGTGGCAGAACAGTGGCATCAAACAGTGGCAGAAACAGTGGTATTTGAACGTTAAAACAGTGACATAAGTAGTGGTATTTGCACATCAAAACAGTGGCATGAATGGTAACATTTGAACATCCAAAACAGTGGCATAAGTAGTGATTTTTGAACATCAAAATAGTGGCATAAATAGTGATTTTTGGAACATCAAAACAGTGGCATAATTAGTGATTTTTGAGCATTAAAACAGTGGCATAAATAGTGATTTTTGAACATCAAATAGTGGCATAAATAATGATTTTTGGAACATCAAAACAGTGGCATAATTAGTAGTATTTGAACATCAAGATGGTGATCATTTTATGCAGAAACAGTGGCACATTAAGTACTAAAACAGTGAGCATTTTATGCAGAAACAGTGGCATCAAAATGGTGATCCTTTCAAACAGAAACAGTGACATATTTATCCTCAAAACAGTGGCACATTCATACAGAAACAGTGGCATTAACTCAAGCATAACCATGAGACTTTCATTCCATATCCTCATTATGTCATGCAAAGTGCTATAAGGCTTAAAGAAGATCTCATGCAATAACGAAAGCACACAAGTTATCATCAAGTAGCTCCATCCTTATACCTTCACCATGCTCATTCAAGAATCCAAAACAAAACAGAATCAAGGAGACATCTCATGCACACACATGGTTACACACAATGAAAGGAGTCAAAGTTCTAAGCTTACCTCTTGTAGCACACACTTCTTGGTCAAGGATCACACACCACACCTTCTATCTTTACAAGACAACAAGTTCACCCTTCCTAGAGATGGCTTGTGCGCAAACAATGGTGAGGAGAACACTTTGGACAGCTTCCAAGGGTGAGGAACTAGGCTGGACAGTGAGGGAAAAGAGAAGAAAAACTTGCACTACTCTTGGTGTATAGGCCACGGTTTGAGAGTGTGAGGGAAGAAGAGAGTTGGCTTAGTCTTTCTTTCTCCAAGGCTCTTGCATTCACGGCTAGAAGGTGAGGGAAAGAGGAAGGAAGTTGGCTGAATGTGCAAAGTGAGGCCAGCCCTCTTGTGCGCACAAATTAAAAGGGGAGAGGGAGGAGAGGTTGGAATGATGAAGCATCATGGCAAATCTGATTTCTTGTGGAAGTGGGGCTGCAAACTTGGTCAAAACAAGCAAGGGGTTTGCTTCTTGCACACTCTATGCGCATGCAAGGAGGTGAGGTGGGAAGTTGTCATCATGTGCACATGTAAGGGTGATCTCTTGGTCAACACTCTATGCAGATTTTGTGTCATAAAAATCTGATTTGAGAGCTCCCCATGTGCGCCTAAGTGAGGAGGATGCAGCCCAAAAGAAAGGCTAAGGAGTACAAGTGTCTTCCATGCAAAGAAGTTGAAGTCAAATGGTGCACAAGCTAAGGTGTGAGGTGGCGGTCATGCAAGGGGTAAGTTGGAAGATTTTCCAAGTCTTATCTTCTTCTTATGCGCATAAATGAGGAGGAATGATACATCTAGCCATGTGGATGTTCCTTGATACACAAGACAACCTTGTAGGACAAGGCCTTAAGGGAGACAAGAGTGGGTTCAACATTGGGCTGAACAAGATAGATCCAAGGACCCTTTGGGCCATCGGCCACCACAAGGAACAACCCAACAACACAAGTCTAAAGGTGACAAGTCCACACACTAGCCCACTTCCAAAGTCCTATAAACACCAAAGCCTTATAACACACAATCAAATTACTCATATGATTTTAATAAAAGTTTCACATGCCTACATATGCACTCTCCTATCATTTTAATTTAAATACTTCACTAACTTACCTTAGTTTCATCCAACGGTAAAAGCCATGTAATTCGCAAGCCACCAAACATAAACCAAAATCCAAATTCTACACATGCATCTATATCATTATACACTTATGTATTTTACTAATTATGTGGGATGTTACACGTAGGGTTCTACGCTTGAAGCGTAGACCTACTGACCTGCTGAATTGCTGCGCTGATAGCGTAGGTATCTACGCTTGGAGCGCTCAGCCTCTGTTTACTCACCTTTTCTACGCTTGAAGCGTAGGGTTCTACGCTTGGAGCGCTCAGCCTCTGTTTACTCACCTTTTCTATGCTTGAAGCGTAGGGTTCTACGCTTGGAGCGTAGACCCACTGTCCTTTTAATCTGCTCTACGCTTGAAGCGTAGAGTTCTACGCTTCAAGCGTAGACTCACTGACTTCTCTCTTTTCTCTCCAACTTTTTTTTAATTTTTTTTTTTGGGTACCTAAAAATAAGTAGTGAAAAACAAAAACAAAAAAATAGAAATGTTAGGTTGCCTCCCAACAAGCGCGTGTTTAACGTCCCGAGCCTGACGGTTACCTCATTAAGTTTCAATGGATTTAAGGCGCAGGGCCACAATCTGTTTCACCACTGGTCCTCCATGAAAGAACTTCAACCTAGAGCCATTGACCTTGAAGGGTCTGTCTTCCTCCATGGGAGATATTTCAATAGTGCCATATGGAAAGGCCTTTTTAACCACAAAAGGACCTGTCCACCTGGATTTCAACTTCCCTGGAAAAAGTTTCAGTCGGGAGTTGTACAACAACACCTGTTGGCCAGGATCAAACTCCTTGTGGAAAATCTTGCTATCATGGTACTTCTTGGCCTTTTCTTTGTATATTCTGGCGCTTTCAAAAGCAGAATTCCTGAACTCATCAAGCTCTAACAGTTGAAATTTTCTCTACTCAAGAGCTACTGTGGCATCAAAGTTCAAGAATTTAATAGCCCAAAAGGCTCTATGTTCAAACTCCACAGGTAAGTGACAAGCTTTCCCATACACAAGTTGATAGGGAGACATTCCTATCGGAGTTTTGTATGCAGTTCGATAGGCCCACAGTGCATCATCTAGTCTCTTTGACCAATTCTTCCGAGAAATACTAACAGTCTTTTCAAGGATTCGCTTCAGTTCCCTGTTGGAAACTTCCACTTGGCCACTAGTCTACGGATGATAAGGTGTAGCAACCTTATGTCTGACACCATACTTGGCTAACAGATTCTCAAACTGCTTGTTACAAAAATGAGAGCCTCCATCACTTATGATTGCTCTCGGCACTCCAAACCTGGTAAAAATATTCTTCCGCAGGAAATTCACAACCACCTTGGCATCATTAGTAGGAAGAGCTGTTGCCTCAACCCACTTAGAAACGTAGTCAACAGCTACCAAAATATATTGGTTGGAATAGGAAGATGGGAATGGTCCCATGAAGTCAATCCCCCATAAATTGAATAATTCTACCTCCATAATAGTGTTTAGAGGCATCTCATCTTTACGGGAAATGTTCCCTGTTTTCTGGCATCTTTCACACTTTTCAACGTATTCTCTGGCATCTTTGAAAAGTGTAGGCCAATAGTAGCCACTTTGCAACACCTTTTGGGCAGTTCTATTCCAACTAAAATGGCCACCATAATCAGAATTGTGACAATGCCATAAAATTCCCTTGATTTCCAACTCTGATACACATCTTCTCAAGATTCCATCAACACATTGGAAATACAGAAATGGATCATCCCATACATACCTCCTTGCATCATATAAGAACTTTTTCACTTGTTGCTTTGTGAAATTAGGAGGTATTTTCTTGATTACTTTAAAATTGACAAAATCTGCAAACCAAGGTTCCACATGCAACGCAAAAATTGGCTTTTCAGACAAATTTAAAGAGATTGTAAGAACTTGTTCATCCGGAAAAGAATCGTTGATCTCTATAGCAGATCTTGCAGGTTCTTCTCTCGAATTCTTGACAAGTGATCAACAACTTTATTCTCCATCCCCGACTTGTCTTTTATTTCCAAATCAAATTCTTGGAACAACAACATCCACCTTAGCAGTCGTGGTTTGGCGTCTTGTTTAGAGATCAAATATTTTATAGCTGCGTGATCAGTGAAGATGATTGTCTTGGCACCGAGGAGATATGGTCTAAATTTATCAAGTGCATAGACCACAACAAGCATCTCCTTCTCTGTTGTTGCATAATTCACTTGTGCTTCATTCAGAACTTTGCTAGCATAGTAAATAACATGCAACAGTTTGTTTCTTCTCTGCCCAAGAACAGCACCAATAGCAAGATCACTAGCGTCACACATCAACTCAAACGGCATACTCCAATCAGGAGATATCAAGACAGGAGCAGTAGTGAGCTTTTCCTTTAGCAAATTAAATGCTTTAAGGCAAGCATCATTGAAAACAAACTCATTGTCTTTCATCAGAAGTTGACTTAGTGGCTTGGCAATTTTAGAGAAATCCTTGATGAATCTTCTATAAAAGCCAGCATGACCAAGGAAACTTCTCACTCCATTAACATTAATTGGAGGAGGTAGTTTTTCAATGAGCATCAGTTTTGCTTTATCAACTTCTATACCTTCCTTAGAAATTTTGTGTCCAAGCACAATGCCTTCTTGGACCATGAAGTGACATTTCTCCCAGTTGAGAACCAGGTTTGTCTCTTGGCATCTTTTCAGTACCTTAGACAAATTGCCTAGGCAATCATCAAAACAAGAGCCAAAGACAGAAAAGTCATCCATGAATACCTCCAAGAATTTTTCTACCATATCCGAGAAAATTGATAACATGCATCTCTGAAAAGTAGCAGGTGCATTGCATAATCCAAACGGCATCCTCCTATAGGCAAAAACGCCAAAAGGACAAGTGAATGCTGTCTTCTCCTGATCTTCAGGAGTCACGGCAATTTGATTATAGCCACTGTATCCATCTAGAAAACAATAATAAGAGTGACCCGCCAACCTTTCTAGCATTTGATCCACAAAAGGGAGAGGAAAATGGTCCTTCCTTGTTGCTTCATTAAGCCTTCTATAGTCGACACACAAGATTGTTTTTTAATTGTTTAATGAATACTATCGGATTTGGACAAACTCTAAAATAATTTTTTAAAATCTTAATCGAATATCATGTGACTTTTTTACAATCCTTTAAAATCGAAATTGAGTATCAATAGGTTTTTTTTTTGTCAAAAAATAATCTATTAAAATCCTTTAAATATCAATCCAATGTCATAAATCAAATAACCGTACATAATTATGAAAATAAACTAAAATTAGATTCATTAAAAAAACCCAACTTAATTTACACGCTTAAAATAACATTATTTATGCAAAAAATGTTACATAAATTAACGAACACATTACTTAAAGGAAAAGGAAAGTGCTAAATCAAGTTACTTTCTTTTTTTTTGCTTATATATATAGTGGTTTCATTGCCTCTGATGCACAGTGAGATTTTCCCGAAATAACGGCTATTTTTCCTGGGGAGATTGTGAGAGCTTTAAACTCAAGGCAAAGGAAAGGGGAAGAAGCTAGAAGGGTTCGTTTTGTTGATGTTATTATGGAGGAGTCATTCAGTGAATCTCTTTCTACTTCTCAGCACGAGCATGTCCGGCGAATGATAAACTTCAATCAGTTCAAGCTGCCTTCAAGAACAATATACTCAGATAGGTTCATACCAAGCAGATCTGCGTCTAGATTCTCTCTCTTTAATATACTCTCGTCAGAAGAGGTTTCCAACAACACCTAGAAAACTCGCTTGCGGACGGCGTTATTCGGACCTGAAGCTGCTCCTGTCACACCTGATAAACAGAGTCTGAATATATTCCGTTATAAGATGGAGACTCGACAGCCCTTGAACTCTCTTTTTATGTCCGATGATGATGAGCTTCATGGGGTTGGTGTTGGTGGCTGGACATATCATAATTCTGTTAAACCTCATCGCAAGATTTCCTTATCACCATATAAGGTTTCTTTCTTTTTCTTTGAATTCTGTGAGTTTTATTTATTTTAGAATAAATACTTTTTTGAATATTTAACTAAAGATAGAATATGAATCTTTAAAAAAATAAAATTATATTAATTCTTTTAAAGAATTAACGTGAATCCTCTTTAAATTCTAAAAAAAATATAATTTTAAAGAATTTAAAATTTTAAAAGAACCACAAATCTATTTTTTCTTTTCTAAAAAATTAAAATAATATTCTACTTTTTATTGAGCATCCAAAGTATTTCCTCTTTATTTTATTTATGGGAAAAATGTTTATCCTTTTAAATGACACAACTTATATCCTTTCACTCTCACAAAGAAATGGGACCCACATCTTTATTTTTTTTTGTCAACTCTCTTTCTCTTATTTTTTTTCTCTTTCTCTTTCTTAAAATACTTTACATCCTTTGAGATGACACATATTTTCCCTTTATTTATTCAACCCAAAACTTAAGTTCATCTGGGGATATTAGATGGGCCAAATTTTGGTTTTATGGTTTTACCTTGTAAAAAAAACATAAAAACTCAATTTCTATCTAACAATAATGTCGTGCCGTGTTAGGTTCTGGAAGCACCTGACCTTCAAGATGATTTTTATCTGAATCTCATGGATTGGTCTTCCCAAAATGTATTGGCTGTGGCTCTGGGTAGCTCTGTTTATTTGAAGAATGCTTCTAGCGGCAGGGTGAGTAGTCTTGTTTACCTTCCAAGTTTTTTTTTCCTTCAATGAAAATTGAGCAATGTAATTAGGGATGCTCAATTTTCACCACTTCAATTTTTCTTGGGTTATTTTCGGACATGTTTGTTATACAGCTGTTTTCAGCGAGGCAAATTGAAAAATTATTCTGTTGTGAGTGATTTGGTTTTGATACGATAAATGCAGGTAACTAGATTATGCGAATTGGGGAACGATTCTGTTTGTTCGGTTGGCTGGACTCAACGTGGTACACGCCTTGCTGTTGGAACTAGCGATGGTAAAGTCCAGGTATGAGTTTACGTGTCAATCCAATCTTATGCAATTGCAAGTACAGTTAGCAGTTATTACTTATTGGGTTTTATAAGAGTTATGATGCAGGAAAAGTGATTGTGTAATGTTATAGAGATTCGTGTTGCATGCCTTAGTTTTTTTTTTTTTGCTTCAAAAAGTGCGGCCCCACACAAAATTTTATTTGTGTAGAAAACTTTTTTTTGTCACGTGACATGATACAAGGATTGTTTTTTATCCATATTCTAAGCAATTTGAGGGCACCCTTCTTTTGAGAAGGTTTTTTTAAGTGTCTTTTCTTTTTTTGCTTTGATACTTATACTGCTTTCAATATTTAGCCATGCATGATGCGTGCGTTAAAATATAAAATACAAAAAGTTGGTTGTGTATTAATATTTCAATTAAATGAGATGAGGGGCGTGGCTAAATACTAGCCACTAATTGCTAAGTGTATCGGTATTCTCACAAAAAATAAAGGATACAGGAGGAGTTAGGAATCTCCTTCTTTTGATTACTTGCTTTGAGTTTTCATCCCCTCAGTTTTCCTCATGTTTTTTAATTTGCCTCCGTATTGTACTATTATATTCCTCATGTTTTTTAAGGACGTGACTAAATACCCTTATCTTTTGTTTTATTGTTTTGTGGTGTCAAGATATTTTTTTTTCTGCGTCACATCCCTGGAACTTGCTATGTTCTCTTTATTCTTTCTTTCAGAAACATTTATATCTAGAATGTTGCTAACCAGCATGATTTGACACATGTCTCTAACTATTCGATCTCTATGTAGATTTGGGATGCATCTCAATGCAAGAGGACGAGAACTATGGAAGGTCATCGTTCACGTGTTGGGGCCTTGGCCTGGAGTTGTTCTCTTTTGTCTTCTGGTGGCAAGGACAAAAACATTTATCAATGATATATACGTGCGCCGGAAGATTTTGTCAGTAAACTGTCTGGCCACAAGTCAGAGGTCAGACCTTGTTTTTATTTGCTCATAAATAATATGGTCTAACCAATTTGCTAGTTAGGGGTGTTTGGTTTGGGTTTTCTTTTCAAAACCCCATGCATTACATATTGGTATTTTATGAATTCAATGTTTGGTTCAATGTTTTTTAAAAATTTCCCAGCCAACTCATTTGGCTATGCTTCTACAATTCTGTGCAAAATGGAACAATAAACCGAGACCAACAATTCCACTTTGAAAGTGGTATTGTATGATAACTAGGCAAATGGGATATACAGAATGAAGGATTTGACATAACTACCCTTCTATTATGGGTTACTTTTGTAATGATATTAAAAATATTTGTATTGATATTAAAAATTTAATAAGGGGTTACTTTTGTAATTTTATACCATTTACCCATCAATATTCTATCATCAACCAAATATAGACTTTATAAATCTTACATAATTTGCCCAGAAATTTTTTTTCTAACCAAACAACTTTTTTTACATTTTCCTACCAAACTTACTTTCCAACCATTTCTCTATCAGTTATATTTCCCAAGTATTCAAAAAATTTCTCCTCAACCAAACGTCTCCTTACTGTGCATGGAATTTAGCATTCTTCGTGTATTTAATTTTTTTTTCCGTTTTTGGTTTTTCAAAGGTTTGTGGACTGAAATGGTCTTATGATAACCGCGACTTAGCATCCGGAGGAAATGACAACAGAGTATGCAACTGCAAACTATATCATCTATATGAACTGCCCCATAGCACTCTTTCTTTACTTCTTGGCATTGTTAACTAATAATTTATTTTGTATGTTTGCAGTTGCTGGTTTGGAATCGACTCTCTACCCAGCCCATCCTGAAGTACTGTGAGCATAAAGCAGCTGTTAAAGCTATTGCATGGTCTCCTCATGTTCATGGACTTCTTGCATCTGGAGGAGGAACTGCAGACAGATGTATTCGCTTCTGGAATACAACTACAAACTCGCACTTAAGCAATGTGGACACGGGAAGTCAGGTATTCACTTTGGTTTACATTTGATCTATTACAAGGTTCGTTATTGGGTAGCACTTTGAAAGGATTGAATTTTTTCTAGTTTTAGGTAATTCATGTAACTCATTTAAAGCATAAAAGAAAAACTAACTGCCTGGCCTAACCAAAGCCTACTTGATGTAAATGAGATGAATAAGATAGAGGTTTTCACGTATTATCCTTTTATTCTTATAAAGAGACTATTTCTTAGATTCGAACACGTGACCTTTTGGTCATCAAGAGAAGCTTTACCTCTTCTGTAGATTCATTCTCGTAAGAATAACTCTGAATAGGGAAATAATAACAAAAAAGATAAAGGATCAATAACTTAATACAACAACGGTGAACCTCCCAATTAAGTTGAAGACTGATATTGTAACGCCCGACCGCTTCAAGCATCAACGACTATCCCCACATACTAACACGAGACTTTTAAGTGTGTTTTTTCCTCACTCGCACACTTCCCGGGAAAACTTCCCAGGAGGTCACCCATCCCTGAATTGCTCCAAGTCAAGCACGTTTAACTGTGGATTCTTCCGATCCGGGCTACCAAAAAGTAGATGCATCTTGTTAGTATAGGTAGTACCAATTAGTATAGTTAGATGCATCTCTAGATTCATTCTCGTAAGAATAACTCCGAATAGGGAAATAATAACAAAAAAGGTACAGGATCAATAACTTAATACAACAACGGTGAACCTCCCAAGTTGAAGACTGATATGGTTCTCTATGGAATCTTCATGGATCTTGTTGAAAGATAATAATCGACATTTTTCCTTGCAAATTTGCATTTTCGTTTGCCTTTTCTCAAAGAAAGGGAAAGCTGGAGGGATGCTGCCAAGATTGAAATGGGCATTAATACAACATGATACATTAATACAACTTTAACTTAAAGAAGACATAATCAAATCTATGTGGCATGGCAAGTTGACCAACCTGATATTCCAGGTTCTTGATTGAAGCTTTGGTATTCCTGGACTCAGCTCTACTTTCCTCAATGAAAGCATTGGTACTTTTTTGATTAGCCTTACTCTCTTCCATGAAAGCGTTAGTACTTTGTGCTAATGTTCCCACTAAACGCTCCAGGTCAGAAGGCTCTCTTTGTGGAATAGGTGGTTGTAACATCCCGGGCGCTGACGAGGGAGGGGAGTGATCGCCGGTGCACAAGGGCACGGACAAGGAGCGGCTCCTGGCAGGCTTCCAGCGACGGGGGTACATGAATGAATCGAATAACACCGGAAAGAGAGGGATTCCAGAGACTGTGCTGGTATGGGACAGTACAGTTGGGAATGGCTTATAAGAATTAATTGGTACTACCTATACTAACAAGATGCATCTACTTTTCGGTAGCCCAGATCGGAAGAACTCCACAGTTAAGCGTGCTTGACTTGGAGCAATTCTGGGATGGGTGACCTCCTGGGAAGTTTTCCCGGGAAGTGTGCGAGTGAGGACAAAGCACGCTGAAAAGTCTTGTGTTAGTGTGTGGGGACAGTCGTTAATCCTTGCAAGTTGCCAGGCGTTACAAGTGGTATCAGAGCAGGGCCTCTCATCCAGTACGGTGTGGTTCGAGGACGAACCAGGCGGAAGCTGGTGGGCATGTAACATCCCGGGCGCTGACGAGGGAGGGGAGTGATCGCCGGTGCGCAAGGGCACGGACAAGGAGCGGCTCCTGGCAGGCTTCCAGTGACGGGGGTACATGAATGAATCGAATAACACCGGAAAGAGAGGGATTCCAGAGACTGTGCTGGTATGGGATAGTACAGTTGGGAATGGCTTATAAGAATTAATTGGTACTACCTATACTAACAAGATGCATCTACTTTTCGGTAGCCCAGATCGGAAGAACTCCACAGTTAAGCGTGCTTGACTTGGAGCAATTCTGGGATGGGTGACCTCCTGGGAAGTTTTCCCGGGAAGTGTGCGAGTGAGGACAAAGCACGCTGAAAAGTCTTGTGTTAGTGTGTGGGGACAGTCGTTAATCCTTGCAAGTTGCCAGGCGTTACAAGCTCTCCCCACCAAATAGGAATTTTTGTCCGCAAAATAAACTTACTTAAGAGCTAAACAGTTCTGGATAGCTATTCTGAATGTCGTCCTCGCGCTCCCAAGTGGCTTCAGCTGCCGATCTGTTGTTCCACAATACTTTCACCAAAGGAATCTCTTTAGAACGAAGTCGCTTGACGGATCTTTCAAGAATTTGGGACGGTTGCACTTGATACGTCAGATCTTCCTTTATTTCCACTTCTTCAGGCCGTAACACGTGAGATGGATCAGAGAGATATCTCCGCAGCTGCGACACATGAAATACATTGTGAATTCCTGACAGATTAGGTGGTAAAGCCAACCGGTATGCAGACTCTCCAATCCGGTCCATGATCAGATATGGTCCTAAGTACCGTGGACTTAATTTCTTTACTCCCATTCTCCTTCCGAGTACCGATGTAGGTGTGATTCTCAAAAATACATGGTCTCCAACTTCGAAAGATAGGGGCTTATGACGTTTGTCGTAATAACTCTTCTGTCTGGCCTGAGCCCGCTGCATATTTTCTTGAATCTTCTTTACCTGTTCGGATGTTTCTTGAATTAGATCAGGTCCTAACATACTTCGCTCACCCACTTCATTCCAGCATAAAGGGGATCTGCATTTTCTCCCATACAAAGCTTCATACGGTGCCATCTGAATACTGGAATGGTAACTGTTGTTGTAAGCAAATTCAATCAAAGAAAGATAATTATCCCAGCTGCCTCCTAACTCCAAAACGCATGCTCGCAACATGTCCTCTACAGCTTGAATGGTGCGTTCTGTCTGACCATCGGTCTGCGGATGATAAGCAGTACTCAATCTCAAGTGGGTCCCTAAAGCCCTTTGAAAAGACTCCCAGAACTTAGAGGTAAACTTGGGATCACGATCACTGACAATACTAGTAGGAACTCCGTGCAGCTTCACAATCTCCTGCAGGTAAATTCTGGCAAGCCTCTCTGTATTATATGTGGTTCTAACACACAAGAAATGAGCTGACTTCGTTAAACGATCAACAATCACCCAGATAGCATCATATCCTTCTCGCGTCCGAGGAAGTCCAACAACAAAATCCATCGCAATACTGTCCCACTTCCACTCGGGAATCTCCAAAGGTTGAAGGAGTCCCGAAGGTTTCTGGTGTTCGTACTTCACCTTCTGACAAGTTAGGCATCGAGATACATACTCAGCAATATCACGCTTCATACCCGGCCACCAAAACGAGATCTTCAAATCATGGTACATCTTCGTGGATCCAGGATGAACGGCATACTTACCCTTATGAGCCTCCTGCAAAACTTCTTGCTTCAACTCTTCATTCGGCACAACTAACCGGCCTTGGAATCTCAAAATATCATTCTCGTCCCTTACTACATCTTGGTTGCCAACCAATTCACGGACTAACTCTTCATCTCTCTGAGCCTCCTTAATTCTACTGAGCAACTCATTCTCCACCTTTATATTTCCCAATCTTATGCTATGCCCTTTCTCGCCTACAGATAACTTCAAGTCTCGAAAGGCCTCAAACAATTTCAGTTCTTCCATCATCAGAGTTGCAGTGTGCAGTGTCTTCCTACTCAGGGCGTCAGCTACCACGTTTGCCTTTCCTGGGTGGTATTTAAGTTCAAACTCATAGTCCTTCAGAAATTCCATCCACCGTCGTTGCCGCATATTCAGCTCCTTCTGATCGAACAAGTACTTCAGACTCTTGTGATCGCTGAACACGTCAAACTGCGAACCATACAAGTGGTGCCTCCAGATTTTAAGTGCGAACACTATAGCTGCTAACTCCAAATCATGCGTAGGGTAATTTTCTTCGTGGGGCTTTAGTTGTCGAGAAGCATAAGCTACCGCCATACGATCCTGCATCAACACGCATCCAAGTCCTTTCAGCGACGCATCACAGTATACTTCGAACTTTCGGGTAGGATCCGGAATCGTGAGTACGGGAGCACTTGTTAACCTGCTCTTCAATTCCATGAAACATTCTTCACAAGCTTCAGTCCACTCAAAAGGCTTATCCTTCCGAGTGAGACGGGTAAGAGGTTGCACTATCTGAGAGAAATTCTGGATAAACCTTCGATAATATCCAGCAAGACCTAAGAAACTCCTTACTTCAGTGACAGTCTTGGGTCGTTCCCAATTCATGACAGCTTCAACCTTGCTGGGGTCCACAGCAATACCTTCTGTTGAAATGACATGGCCCAGAAACTGGACCTCTTTAAGCCAAAACTCGCACTTCGACCACTTCGCGTACAACTGCTTCTCTTTCAAGATTTGCCAGACAATCTTCAAATGTTCCCCATGCAGCTCTTCATTAGCAGAGTAAATCAGAATGTCGTCGATAAACACAATGACAAACTGATCAAGAAAAGGGCGGAAGATGCGGTTCATGTAGTCCATGAATACCGCTGCAGCATTTGTAAGTCCGAATGGGATCACCTGTTATTCGTAGTGCCCATAACGAGTCCTAAAAGCTGTTTTCGGAATATCCTCCGGTTTGACCCGGATTTGATGGTATCCCGATCGTAAATCTATCTTGGAAAAGACTCTGGCTCCTCTCAGCTGGTCCATCAAATCGTCGATCCTCGGTAGCGGATACTTATTCTTCACCGTAACTTTGTTCAGCTGTCGGTAATCTACACACAGACGTAGACTACCAACCTTCTTCTTAATCAAGATGGCTGGAGCACCCCATGGAGAGGTACTCGGTCTGATGAATTCCTTTGCCAACAGTTCTTCTATCTGCTTCTTCAACTCTCGAAGTTCCAAAGGTGCCATGCGATACGGAGCAATGGAGATTGGTCCAACTCCGGGAACAAGTTCGATGGAAAATTCTATTTCCCTATGAGGAGGCAATCGAGGTATTTCATCCGGGAATACCTCCTCGAATTCTCTAACTACAGGTACATTCTGAATTTGATTGTCAACCGAGGTCTCAGCCTCGATCGACAAAAGATACCCTGCTGCTCCCTTGCGGAGCTCTTTTCTAACTTGTAATAAAGAAATGAGAGAGAAAGGTTGAAAATTACCATCTTTCGCAGGAACAACGACTTTCCCCGCTCGACAGTCCAACGTTATCCCGTTTTTCGTCAACCAGTCCATACCGATAATCACATCGAAATTGAATACCGGTAGGACCACCAAGTTTACTGTATACGTGTTCCCTTCATACTGCAAAATAACACCTCTGCAGATTTCTGAGGCTGT
>JAVKPL010005044.1:0-23194 GCA_032173675.1 Gastrolobium villosum | reverse complement strand
TTTTTATGAGAATTTTGAGGAAAGAAAAATATGTCATGGACTGGAAAAATATGTAGATTAAGAATTTATGATCGGAATTTTTATCGGAGTTAAAGTTAGATCGCGTGTGGGACCCGTGTGACCGAAGTCACTTGGCCCCACCCTCTTTTTCTTTCTTTTCCCTCCTTCTTTCCTTCTTCTTCGTGCGCCCTGCATATGTGACCCAAAAACCACCATTTCTCTTCCTCTCCACCATTTCTCCAATTCTCCACCAAATCACTTGATTTTGGTGTTGAAATCTATTGTAAACAACCTTCCAAAGCCATTGGTAACACTTAGAAGCCTTGAATCAACCTCCTTGCTGCGTTTTTGAGCAAAATCAGATTCGACCCACTTGAGTTCTTGGAGTTTTGTTGGAGTTTTGATCTTCTAATGGTTTAGTGAAGCCTTGGTGGTGATCATACAACACATTGTGAGTATATTTGTGGTATTTTTATGGTTGAATTCATAGATCTAGAAATTTGTGTTCAAACCTTTGATTTTAGATGTGTGATGATAGAGAGCCCAAATGGAAAAATGCTATTAGATGAAAAGGCCTTAGAATGATGCATGAAAGCTAGAAATGCTATGATAATTTTTGATGAAAAAGTTAGGTTTTTAACTTAGGAAAAATTTGTGGAAATTTCATGAAAATGGGTAAGTGATGAAATTGAATAATTGAATGATGGATCATTGGTATAGGTTGATAATATGATTAGTATGAGTGTTAAAATGAATTGAAAAGCCTTGGGGCATACCTTGTGAGGAATCCGAAATATGATGAAAAGTGAGGAAAAATGATATAAAAATGATGTTTAATTGGATGATAGTATAGTGTGGTAAAGTGGAATGAGAAGAAAGAATGTGTGATTTATGATATAATTGGTAATTTGATCTATAAAAGAGATTGAAGTAAAATGAATGATTATTTGAGATGTAATTTGTGATTTGGAAATGGATTGATAATCATGTTGTGGATTATCTAGGTTGCCTCTTTTGGACGCTTTGGAAGCGGGTAAGCTTGGAGCTTACGTTTGGAGCATGGGCTCGGTATTGAGGTAACCTTTGGAACTGGGGTTTAGCCCTTGTGTGCTCCACCACACCTAGTGGATGGTTGTGGTTGGATTATGTGGTTATGACATTGTGTGATTGTGTGCTTGTAGGCATATTGCTTGATTTTGTGAAAATTGTTTGGTCACTGGCCAGTTGACGTGTGTGGAGTTTGGACATCCGCTGGGTTCGTCCTTGTGAGAATGCCAGTCGGGTTTTGCCGTGGAGTCGACTCTGGGAGCGGCGCCAGGATGATCCAAACGGGGACGTCCGTCGGATAGGGCTCATGAGGAGTTCCGGTTGGGTATTGCCATGGAGTCTTCTCAACCATGGGAGAGGCGCCAGGACTGTCTCGGGAGTTATATGATGGAGTCCTTGAACATGAATCCATGAGTGGATGTTCTCGGGTTGTCTCCAGTTGGTGGGTGATATTGTATTACATGCATGTTATATGATGTTATATTTGCACATTGAGTGAGCCATGGGGTGGAGAAACCTCCAGGGCCCTTGGTTTACTGAGATATATTTATATATCTCACCCCGTGTTGTGGGGCATCATTTCAGGTTAGGTTGAGCCTGGAAGAGTGGAGCATGAGGTGCATGTTGGAGGCACCATGTGATGAGCATTGGATGGGGACATATATTGCATATGTTTTATGCTTTAGAATTAGATCGTGAACTTGTGCATGTTGAAAGTGCCATGCCTTGTATGTTCATGACTATATGTTGAATTCTTTCAATTTGATGTATATGTAGGACTTTAGTATATATTGTATATTTGAGTGAGCATGGGACTTGTCCATTGCCACAGTCATTGTAATTGAAGCCTTGGTGAATATGTTGTAAAATGGACCATATTTGATGTAAAATGGCCATTATGTTAAAGACTTTGTATATGATACATAATTGAATGAAAATGCATGTTTGAAGGGCCTAGTGCCTAGATTAGAGTATGTTTAAGTGTTGTGTGGAGTACCAAGGGGTTAGGGATGGATTACACAACCTTTTTGGGGCTTAAATTGCTGTAATCTGTCATTTTGCTGCATAGTAATCGATTACCCAAGCATGGTAATCGATTACCATGCAACAGGGGACGAAAAATTAGCTACTGTCTTCACTGGTAATCGATTACTGAGCTTTGGTAATCGATTACCATGTGAGGTAATCGATTACCCAAAGTTGGTAATTGATTACCAGAACAGAGGATGTGAAAAATTGGCTACTGCCTCATTTTTGACAGGTGGTAATCGATTACCACCCACTGGTAATCGATTACCACAGTGTAAATTTTGAAAATTTAAGTTTTTCTAGACTAAATGAAAGGGGTTTAACTTGATGGGTAGAACTCCAAATGGTTTGTGGTTTGAAACCACACGTAGCTTATGTGAAGGGCTAGAACTTGGTAAGAAATGGAAATAAGTTGATGAGTTTAAATGAGTTGAATAAAAACAAAGATTAGTGGTGTTGTTAAGCTGAAAGCTTCCGCGTATTGCATTTACAATTATAGTGTTGTTTTAATTGATTACGGAAAAGGGTTATGGTTATGAAAATGAATATGATAAAAGAAAAGAATAAAGGAAAAAGTTGCCCGTAATTTAATTAACCTATCACTGTGATTGTAACCGCGCTTAATGTCATAATCAATGTTAACAATACCGGTACGTAACGGGCTGTTACATTTTATGGTATCAGAGCAGTTTCTTTAGGGAACTCTGATGATTGTATAATTGAGGTGAGTGCTGTATAGTTATACGTAGACTCTTATTGACTACTACACATGTGATTCCTTAGTTTGGGCCTGATCAACCCATTTCTTCGTGTTCAATGTGTGGTCAGTATAAGATGCCTTCGTGACAACCCTGGAGCACCAATGTCAGTCCTTAGGCTAGGGTGGTGGGTGCAGTGTTGACTACCCCACGGATGGATATGTTAGTAAGTGAAATTGGTATAATTGAGGACTTAGTGAGAATAAATTGTGATACTGTCATTGAGTACTTAGTGAGGATGAAAGTGAGATAAGATGTATAACCATTTTGGGTAGAATGCTACCATAGTTGAATGTGGTCTTATGGTGAGTAAGGATGATTGAATTGAGTTGATATTGATATGGTGAAGTTGGTGGTTTTCCTAAATGTATGGGAGATAGAACAATTGAGTATATGTGGGAATTAGTGGTATATCTTTGACATGGTGGGAAATTGGAACCCCGATGAATTCGTGAAAATTTAATATGAGTGTTTATATGGAATATTGGATACCTTAGGGTAAAGTATAAGGTTATAAGACCCTTGATGAGGGCATGTACAGGGATGACTTAATATGCTTGGATGTAGAAATAAATTAAAATTTCAAAATGTGGATTGAGGATTGTGAGTAACTTAATGAATTATGGAAATGATGTGTAGATGATTCAATGTTTAAAATGGGACTTTGGTCCATGATGATTAATGCTGGTTAGATGTAAGTGAAGATATCATATGTACAAAAAGTAAAATATAAGGAGTTTAAGAAATTGCCATGTAAGGCATTGGATGAATTTAATTGAAAGTATGTGAGTCCATGAATTAAGGATGGTTGGACTTGACAAATGTGAGGTGAGAAAATATAACTGAGTGTGGTGTAGTAATGGTACTAGTATGCTTCCATAATGTAGTGGAGCATTGCAAGTTGGATGATGTGGCTTAACCTTGTGTATTAATAATCCTGTGATGGCCGAACGCCAATATGTATAAATGTGTATATCTATATGTTTTGTGAAGGCCGGGGTGCCTAAATGTATATTTGTGTTGTTTTGAGTTAGTAAACTCTTTGGTAAAAGAAAAGTTATGTAATGGAAATTCCCTATGATGGGAAATGTGAAGAGATTGTCCCTTTGGAGTGTCATTGGACACTCAATTTGTTATGGGATTCATGATGGAGTCCCGGTGTGCAAGTTATATCATGGCACACATGTTGGTAATAATGTGGCAATTAAAATTGTACTGGGTTTCCCTTGTGGATGGAATCCTAAGAGGTGTTGCTCTTGGAAGTCCCAGGCGAGCACCGCTCGAAGTCGAAATTTATCTGGTGATCCTGATGCACTGAATGCATGTACGGTTAAATGAGGGCACTCTTGGTGTCATGGTGAAATTTTGAGATGAAAAGTGAAGTTATTTTACTGAAGTGGATCTTCTACAGTTTGAGCATGGTTGCTATGAGTCATGATGGACAACGGATTAGGACTGTACTGAACATGGGTACTGTTATGAATTGAAAATTTTGAGTCAAAATATGATAAAGATGTTGGAATCATGTGAGGATGATTATGCTACGGACTAAGACTAATGACTAGTCAAGTGAAATGAGTATGTTGTTGAGAAAAGAACCGTATTGGAAAATTATTGTGGATGGTGCAAAAGTAGGATGTATCTAGTATACCATTAGGTATCTATATAAAAATTTATTTGCCGTTATATACGGATTTGATGTGAATGTGTTTATCTGTGTGACTATCTCCGTATGGATTATGTTCCCGGAGATTATTATTATTTGGTATAAGTAGTGTAGTGTGAGGTAGAACTTTGAGTTAGTGGGACTGTTAGTACAGCCTATGGCATGTTACCTCTTCTTGCGTGAATTATAAGGACAGATTCTCTGATTGGTGGGGCATTGCACCTGGGGCCCTTAGGACAGCAAGAGCTCGAGGGGTTAAACCTAAGGATGTTCTTACCCATTGCATTAGAGGATTGTATCTTGTGAGGAACACAAGAGGTGAATTTGGATAACTTTAAGTGAACAGTAATATGCCAAATATGATGAAAAATGTGAAGTGCCATGAGATGGTAGTTTGAATTATGAAATTGAGCATTCGGAAATGTGCATGAGTGTATACCAAGTGTGGTAGTATGGAATTATGGTTTTTCAGAAAGTGTGAAATGAAGTGATTGGATTATTACCCTATGTGAAGGGAATGGGAAATAGATTAGTGATGATGGATTGAGTCGAAGTTTTATGGAAAGGCTTGTGATGTTGAGATGCTAAGCTAAGTTTGTGGCCAAAGTGGCCAATGATTTTAAGTTGGTGGCCAAGTGACCAATGATTTTAAGAAGTGATTAATGATGATATAGTCAAGTAAGAAAGTGTGATACTAGTTGTTAAAGAGAAATGTATTTGGTAAAATAAAAGGTTGATACCTCTACCCTGGTGGTAGAGTTACTGATGGAGTTGTATAGAGGCAAATTATAGTGAGAGATGTGTTGAGAATACACAATGTTGATGTTGTTCTTGGCTAGGTACCAAGACATATGATTGAGTGTGCTAGTAGTGCTGTGAATAGTCCGAGAGACTTGTGTAACGGACGATATGAAATTATGAAAGTAACGATAGTGATGGATTGAATCCTAGTGGCATGATAAATAGGCTTTGAAATTCCCCATGTGATGGGACAGATATGAGAAAGAGATGATATGTAACCTCGGAATGAGGCATACTAGTGGAATGAAATGATAATGAAGGTGAGGTGTATTGAATGAAATGATAATGAAGGTGAGGTGTGTAGAATGAAATACGTGTGAAAATTGATAACATGAGTATGGAATGGTGATTAAGGAAAATTGATAATGGAAATCTTAGGCATGTTGCCTCTAAATGGGAGAAATTAGTGATGAACTATGTGTTAAGTTCGGAGATGATTAGTTGAAATCGTAAGTATGATTGATGTATAAAACTAATGAATGAATTGATGGTCGAAAGTTTTGAAATGACCGATGTAAGGTATGAATTGTAATGTGTGGTCCATTGAGTACCAGTTAAATGTCTTGAGGGAGTGGTTGCCATTGTGTTTTGGCAAAGGTTTGTAAACCTGTAAGGTTAGATTGATGGTTGGGCACAGGGATGGTGCTTGTTAAAGATAAGTGTTGAGGTGAAATGGTACGTTATAGGTTAAGAACATAAGAAAAGCAAAAGGTGGATATACGAGTTGTGGCTAGGTGCCAAAAATGGGGATTCATCCCTCAGAAAATGTGAAGTTATAGTGAGCATGAACTAAATGTTTACTCGGTGAATTGCACTGAAAGGCTGTTAGATTCCATAATAGTGTTTGATGTGGAATAAGAAATGTGAAAAAGATTGATGACAAGAGTTGATACTCCATAGGAACAAAATTCAAAGAAGGATAATTGTGGCTGTAATGTGCCAGTAAGTAACAGTTGCCTGTGTGGCACAGAGTGAACAGAATATGGTATGATCCTATAGGCATAGTTGTGATATGTGAACTAGGTAGGGGAACCTGCCAAGAGAAATTATGGGCTATATGTGCTAGGTAGCCGGACTTGTGAAATGAAACTGAAAAGAAATTAAAAGAAATTGACTTTGTAAAGCAGAGATAGTGCACAGCTGTGTGGTGCACTCCGGTTGTTCACATGTGGTGTCACCGGTTGAGATTGAGATTGGGAAGGACTTGCGGTCTCCCATTGGGCCTTTGAAAGGCAAGACTATTGTGAAATGTGGGTGGAAAGCCAAAAGATAAAAATTTAAATAATTATGTTGGTGTTCGCGCACTGGATGGAGCTTCTTGGGTACGGGGGACTGATATTCTCTGGCTGTATCCCGAGTTAGCATATGTGCATAGTTGATTTTGCGGACAAAATTCCTAAAAGGTGGGGTGAATATAACACCTCGGAAAAATTAAATGTGAATTTATGTGATAAAATGTGGGTTTAAAAGGGAAGGATTAGTGAAAATCCGAGAATTAGGGCCAAAATGGGCAAAAAGGGCAAAATGGTAATTTGCCAAAGACGTGAACCGAGGCATGAAAAATGGAGTTAGAGAATTAATATGACAAAAATAATGCTGGAAATGGAATCAGGACGGAAAATTGAGTGAGTAGGCAAAATTGGGAAAAAATTGATGAATAGTGATTTTTAAGTGTTAAATACTGCGGTATGAGTGTACCGATAAGTGTGAAATTTTTATGAGAATTTTGAGGAAAGAAAAATATGTCATGGACTGGAAAAATATGTAGATTAAGAATTTATGATCGGAATTTTTATCGGAGTTAAAGTTAGATCGCGTGTGGGACCCGTGTGACCGAAGTCACTTGGCCCCACCCTCTTTTTCTTCTTTCTTTCCCTCCTTCTTTCCTTCTTCTTCGTGCGCCCTGCATATGTGACCCAAAAACCACCATTTCTCTTCCTCTCCACCATTTCTCCAATTCTCCACCAAATCACTTGATTTTGGTGTTGAAATCTATTGTAAACAACCTTCCAAAGCCATTGGTAACACTTAGAAGCCTTGAATCAACCTCCTTGCTGCGTTTTTGAGCAAAATCAGATTCGACCCACTTGAGTTCTTGGAGTTTTGTTGGAGTTTTGATCTTCTAATGGTTTAGTGAAGCCTTGGTGGTGATCATACAACACATTGTGAGTATATTTGTGGTATTTTTATGGTTGAATTCATAGATCTAGAAATTTGTGTTCAAACCTTTGATTTTAGATGTGTGATGATAAAGAGCCCAAATGGAAAAATGCTATTAGATGAAAAGGCCTTAGAATGATGCATGAAAGCTAGAAATGCTATGATAATTTTTGATGAAAAAGTTAGGTTTTTAACTTAGGAAAAATTTGTGGAAATTTCATGAAAATGGGTAAGTGATGAAATTGAATAATTGAATGATGGATCATTGGTATAGGTTGATAATATGATTAGTATGAGTGTTAAAATGAATTGAAAAGCCTTGGGGCATACCTTGTGAGGAATCCGAAATATGATGAAAAGTGAGGAAAAATGATATAAAAACGATGTTTAATTGGATGATAGTATAGTGTGGTAAAGTGGAATGAGAAGAAAGAATGTGTGATTCATGATATAATTGGATGATTATTTGAGATGTAATTTGTGATTTGGAAATGGATTGATAATCATGTTGTGGATTATCTAGGTTGCCTCTTTTGGACGCTTTGGAAGCGGGTAAGCTTGGAGCTTACGTTTGGAGCATGGGCTCGGTATTGAGGTAACCTTTGGAACTGGGGTTTAGCCCTTGTGTGCTCCACCACACCTAGTGGATGGTTGTGGTTGGATTATGTGGTTATGACATTGTGTGATTGTGTGCTTGTAGGCATATTGCTTGATTTTGTGAAAATTGTTTGGTCACTGGCCAGTTGACGTGTGTGGAGTTTGGACATCCGCTGGGTTCGTCCTTGTGAGAATGCCAGTCGGGTTTTGCCGTGGAGTCGACTCTGGGAGCGGCGCCAGGATGATCCAAACGGGGACGTCCGCCGGATAGGGCTCATGAGGAGTTCCGGTTGGGTATTGCCATGGAGTCTTCTCAACCATGGGAGAGGCGCCAGGACTGTCTCGGGAGTTATATGATGGAGTCCTTGAACATGAATCCATGAGTGGATGTTCTCGGGTTGTCTCCAGTTGGTGGGTGATATTGTATTACATGCATGTTATATGATGTTATATTTGCACATTGAGTGAGCCATGGGGTGGAGAAACCTCCAGGGCCCTTGGTTTACTGAGATATATTTATATATCTCACCCCGTGTTGTGGGGCATCATTTCAGGTTAGGTTGAGCCTGGAAGAGTGGAGCATGAGGTGCATGTTGGAGGCACCATGTGATGAGCATTGGATGGGGACATATATTGCATATGTTTTATGCTTTAGAATTAGATCGTGAACTTGTGCATGTTGAAAGTGCCATGCCTTGTATGTTCATGACTATATGTTGAATCCTTTCAATTTGATGTATATGTAGGACTTTAGTATATATTGTATATTTGAGTGAGCATGGGACTTGTCCATTGCCACAGTCATTGTAATTGAAGCCTTGGTGAATATGTTGTAAAATGGACCATATTTGATGTAAAATGGCCATTATGTTAAAGACTTTGTATATGATACATAATTGAATGAAAATGCATGTTTGAAGGGCCTAGTGCCTAGATTAGAGTATGTTTAAGTGTTGTGTGGAGTACCAAGGGGTTAGGGATGGATTACACAACCTTTTTGGGGCTTAAATTGCTGTAATCTGTCATTTTGCTGCATAGTAATCGATTACCCAAGCATGGTAATCGATTACCATGCAACAGGGGACGAAAAATTAGCTACTGTCTTCACTGGTAATCGATTACTGAGCTTTGGTAATCGATTACCATGTGAGGTAATCGATTACCCAAAGTTGGTAATCGATTACCAGAACAGAGGATGTGAAAAATTGGCTACTGCCTTTTTTTTGACAGGTGGTAATCGATTACCACCCACTGGTAATCGATTACCACAGTGTAAATTTTGAAAATTTAAGTTTTTCTAGACTAAATGAAAGGGGTTTAACTTGATGGGTAGAACTCCAGATGGTTTGTGGTTTGAAACCACACGTAGCTTATGTGAAGGGGTAGAACATGGTAAGAAATGGAAATAAGTTGATGATTTTAAGTGAGTTGAATAAAAACAAAGATTAGTGGTGTTGTTAAGCTGAAAGCTTCCGCGTATTGCATTTACAATTATAGTGTTGTTTTAATTGATTACGGAAAAGGGTTATGGTTATGAAAATGAATATGATAAAAGAAAAGAATAAAGGAAAAAGTTGCCCGTAATTTAATTAACCTATCACTGTGATTGTAACTGCGCTTAATATCATAATCAATGTTAACAATACCGGTACGTAACGGGCTGTTACAAACATGATGCATACTGCCATCACATTGTCATCCAAGTGCTGTTGGTGGGTTACGAAATCAAATTCCGCAAACCCTTCTTCCCCTTCCCGTGGAGCTACGGGTATTACAGCATCTAAAACATAGGCAATCTTTTCGGCCCTTAGAACTATTCTTAGGTTCCGATACCAGTCCATAAAATTTGAACCGGTCAGTTTATTCGTATCGAGTATTGAACGCAGTGACAGTGGATTAGTCATACTATAAGCTGAAAAGGATGTAAAGATAGTTTTAGTTAATATACGGTTATGTAGTTAAAAGCAAATTATTAAAGACTTGAAATAATTTGCCACTCCCACTATTTTATCTAAGTTAATGACCCTTCCTTTTGACTTAGGGTTAATCTACTTTAGATTTTACCTTAGTGGGATTAAGAGTGCAATTATTTATTTTAACCTCCGTCTGAGACCGCAAGATTAATTTAAATAAAGGTTTGATCTTTATCAACAGTATCTCATACCCTCTCTTAACATTAGGTTGACAACTCTTTGTCACTTAGTGGTGCATCTCATGCAACCAACCTAGCACCATTACCCTAAGCACATAAGCCCGGCTGTGCCTGCAACTTATGTCTTAGTTAAGCATTAAACCAGCACCCTAAGTGTCTTACACTTCAAACACTACTCTAGCCCAACGAAATAGTGGGTCCCAACTGAGTTGTGGAGCACCACTATGTAGAAGAGTTTTGAGTAGCACTGGTGGTGGGAGGTAATCATATGCTTAATTATTTATTCCTTTTAAGGGTTCCTTTTATCTTGGGGTTAATTAGGTCCCATCAAACGCATATTGTAAGTTATCATGCTAGTCGTTACCTATGTCAAACATCTATCGGTATACACTAGTCGCTATTGGACAAACATAATAACCATACAAAACGCGGTTTGCCCAATTTATGCATACTAGACGTTCTAATCATACATGCATATAAACAGTTTATATTGAGATAGCCATGGTGCTCGCGCTTTTGTCCTTTTGCTTCTTTAAGCAACGGCCGCTTGTCGTCTATACGCCACTAGCCTATTTCTCTAATTACAAATAACTAAAGAAACTCCATAACATTTTGGAGTGACAAAATTACAAAATTTAAATTACAAATACACTTGTAAATTAAAATGCGCGATTACACATTAATTTAAAATTCAAAAAAATTCAAATCTGGGCACCATGACCATCCCCTTCCTGTTCGTACCTGAAAAGTTCAAAACTTGCAAACACAAACATTATATTATCACATAACATTTTCACATGTATTTCGACATTTAACATTTAAACATCAAAATAACATCAAGATTCATAATCTTAAATTTCTCATTGGCCGAATTTAAAAAACAATTTCAATTCAAATTTTGTTAATTCTTTCTTAAAGAAAACAAAATTAAACCATGCATGTAGCCATGAACCCCTACATGGCCGAATCATATAGGTGACTATATGATAAATTTTGTCACAAAATTTCATGCATATAAACATGACACAATTCATGGAGAAAAATAAGAAATCATTCAAGGTACTCTTAATACCCTCCATGGCCGAATCTACCCTTTCAAAAAGGGTGTTCCTTTTTAAACTTTCATAAAGAAAAAGAAACTAAACCATGATGCATAATGTTTTATGAACACAGAATCAAATTTACATGTTCATAAAAACAAAAACTTTAACACTTTAAAGGATTTGTGATTCAAAATCCATATGCAGAATTTAAACTTTAACCCTTTAAAGATTTTTGAACGTGAAAAACTCTTTTCACAAACAAGGTACCATCACCCGTCGATGGTAAAGCAACCGGGCTCTGATACCACTGTGAAGTAAACTGGCCTTTGAAGGCCGATGCATGTAAGGTGTAAAACAAAAATTTTTACTGCGGAACATACATGCACACATAGGTTCATGCTTTAAGACAGCATGATGTTACCTTGTTTTGGCCTGATCAGTCAGGGAGATCAGATGTCAGGCTTGAAGGGTTCAAACCCTCTAATGGTGATCCACACCACTGTTCGTCAATGATGCAAGAACCCTTTCTTGAAAGCCACCAGATGAACACCACAGTGAGGCTAGCTATGCGCACAAGTGGTGAAGGTGGAGGCTAGGTATTCTGTTTGGAAAGGTGTAGTGTGCTACCCTACAGAATGGTGCATAGATGGAGGAGAGTTGGCTAGGTTTTCACAAAACCCTAAGGTGAGGAACAAGTCATCCGCACACTTGGAGAGGAGGAGGGATTTAAATCATTCAAAATGAAAACAAAATTTCAAAATCATTTGAAATTTGCGCATGGATTAGGGAGGATAAGGTGGAGCTGTTGCAAAACAAATTTTGCCAACAACCTCCAATCTTATCCACATGAAATTAAGTTCAAAATAATTTAAACTTAAATTCATAAACTATCATATAGTATATACTTTTCATGCGCATAATTCAGCCCTAGAAAGGGTCCAAATATATTGAGTAGTTGCATTCAAAATTTGAATCAACTCACCCATTGATTCCCTCAACCACCAAATCTGAATGGAGATTTGTTTTAAGTGATAAGATGACATTCCTATCACTTAAACTTGCGCACCAAACAGCCAAGGAAGTGCCTCCAAAGATGCTTCTTGATCCAAGGAATATGCTCCAATAAGATCCTGTCTTATCCTTTTGTTATGAAACAACTTTTCAAAACCAATTCAAATTCGAATTCAAACACTTGAATTCAAACGTTCAAACATTCAAATTCAAAATTCAAAATTCAAAATTTCAAATTTCAATTTCAAAATTCGAATTTCAAAATTCAAATCCAAATTCAAATTTCAAAATTCAAATTTCAAATTTCAAATTCAAAATTCGAATTTCGAAATTCAAATTCTGAATTCAAATTTCAAAATTCAAATTTCAAATTCAAAATTCGAAATTCAAATATTTGATTATTAATTTAACTAATTAAATTAATTAGTAATGGCTAGGACTATCCAAGCCCATTACTAAACTCCATGCACCACCCACCCATTTAGGTGGGCTTCCAAACAGCTTCTTGGGCTAACAACCATTATTAGGCCCAATACCTATAAAGCTAGTCCATCATGACTACAAGGTGTTAGTGTGTGACCCATTAGGTCCAACTAAGCTTCTGACATAACTGGGCTTGGGCCCAACAAGCCCACAACCCAATTAATGACAACACAGAGCACTAGCAATGCTTTGTTGCCCCAGAACTAGTCAGATTAATGACTTGATCAACCTATTGCACATATTTGGTTGCCGTATGTATTTCCCTTCATCACGGTTATCTTCCCATTAACCTAGGGTAAGGAAATGTATCAACCCCTGAGGTTTAGGGTAAGCTTTATTCGAAATAGGGAATCTTCAATTTACTGACTCTAAAGGCAGATCATCTCATGATCTCTTTTACTATGAATAGATTCCTGAGTCCCTGTAAATGTCATCCCGATTTCTCCGGTTTACAGATAACCTAATCTCTCACAGAGATTTGAGGAATTCCTTCAGCTTATTACCCTAGCCCTGTGCCCTTTAAGGACACGCCCAACAGTATACCTATGAGTCTCCATGTTTCAGGCAGACGAGGTATACAATCAAAACATGCCTTCAAGAACACAGTCTAGGTAATAACTTCTGGTCTAAGGAAAGACATACCCAAACATAAAGAGATTACTCTAATGACACTATCTGTGAGATTTCCTCATAGAGTCTCTTTTTGGGTCTGTTTAGTGCGAGCTATACTCTTATAGGTCCACCCACGACTTTAGCTAAGATATCTCCATATCTGCAGCTCATGAGGTCTTTACCTTGTATCCATATACAAGTAGATAAGTCGTACTAGTCTTTACTCGAGATCACTGATCCCCAAACTCAGTGTCTCTAGACTAGGAACATATAATTAGGAATAGACATGCAATATCCTTGAATCCTCATGATCGTGATCTCATCACAGATACTCAAGAGATACCTGTTCTATTCCAAGTGGTTTATCCAGTTCGATCATATAATATTAACAGTAATATCGAGACACAATATGAAACTGAATAAATAGTGCTTTCATTTATTTGCGACAAACAAAGTTCTACATCTAGTGTCCTTTATTTAATCAAAAGATTGTCTCTAGGACACCCATATGCTAACACTTGCCATGTGGAGCTTCTAGACCAATAGTGGACAGCCTTGTAAGTTTCTTAAGATAAGGTGTGAGGCTTCTAAGAGGTCAAGGCTGAACATAATCCCCATTTAGGGACTCTTAGGCGTCGGCCATGGAGATAATTTGAGTCCAAAATTCATGTTCAAGAGCTTTCCTATCTTATGAACTAGTCCCATGTTTTATTATTTTATGCACCCTCTAATTATTACTAAGAGGTTTGTTTCTTGAACTAAAGTTAATCACATAATTATAACTAGCCTCCAATTAAGAAAATATACGTACTAATCCCTAATAGCATGTAAACAAATAATTTCCCTAACTTGAATTAATTCTTCCCTAAACATTAGTTTAATTTCGAATTCCAACATGCTTTCGTGTTCCTCACGAAATTCATATAACTTCCTAAATTTGCGGGATGTTACACTCTCCCCAACTTGTTTTGAAGTTTGTCCCCAAACTTCATCTTACCATTTCAAAATCTGCCTAAGTCTAACGCTTATCACCATTACACCACGCCATACATTTCACTGTATTCATTCAGCCAGCTATAAAATCATCAACATCTCAGAGTATCAGTAACAACGTGAACTTTACATGATCATTAAATAATATAGATATAACGCAATTTGTACGGAAGGAATAAAATCTTTCCAAGCTTAATCACGTTACGAACAATTTCCTAAGTTCTTTTCAAATACCATAACATACAAGTAGAATGAGATGGACGCAATCTTACAAAGACAAGAAAATTCAGCTATAATGGAAATGGTAATAGACTGAGGATTTTAGTGCATAGTTAGTAGACAGCTAAGCAGGTCTATTTGCAAAACACTTCCCTACTTTCTCATTTTTAATCATCATTACTAGTTTAGATATAAGTGTTTAAACTTTTTATTCACCCAATTCCCAATTACGACCTATGACGTAAAACATTTTCATATAAAATGCAATTAACAAATACGTGGCCCAAACCAAAAGTTCCTAAGAATGTAGGAGTTCAGTTAAAATGAAGTACTGTTATCTCCTATTACCTGCGCAAAATATAGGGGCCAATTAACTAAGATCTCCCATTTTAAAGGTTTCGTCTTTGTAATGCGTATGTTACGATTTTTTTTTTTAGGAGTGCCCTCACCTCCTACTTGTTTCTTATCAATAATAACAGTCCAGTTCACTCGCTAAACACATCACACCTATGCATTATATTCAGATTTCTACATTATTCACCTTACCTAAAAGTATTATAGACCGAATCCTAATTTTTATAATCCTTCAGAAAGATCAGACCAATGAAACAGAACACATTGCATTTTGAATTTCAAACGATAAGAATCTTCCTAAAATCACAAAAGCTCAATTCTGCTTTTCAGACATATCATGTTAAGTGGTACTTCTCATACAGCTCGTCAAAACACCCACATGAGGAAACTTCCTCGAGCTTTCCGCTGTCCTAGGTACCTCGGGTGTAATTGACTCCACTAATCAGAGGATCCATTTATCATGATATGGTTTTCAAATCATTGACACACATTACAATCTTGAGATAGCTACCAAACACAATCCACCAAAACAAACCAAGCTTTCATAAATCAGGTTCACCATAATCACACTGAAAATTCCTAGTTGTAATTTAAATTTGGCATTCAAGGGATAACTAGTATTTCATGGTATTAGACCTAATGCATAAACAACACCGTATTCAAATTTTCTCATACAGATGACTAATCACATCTATACATGCAACAATATATCTATCAGATGAGAACCTTTCAAAATAAAAATATTATTTCTTGATGTATTTAAATAATTTCAAAATGAATATCAAACTTTTAAGCATGGAATTTTACCCCTTAAATCGGAGTTCGTTTGCCCCTTGAAACATGACCCGTAAGGTGCCTGTAAAACTAGTAAAAATTCAGCACTTAATAAAATGTTCAAAAATTCTTTTCACAAAACGTTTCCCAAAACAGCCGCTGTTCATAAAAGACTTAACAGAATTAAAGCAATAATTTCTACAGTCATCCAGGTCCTAAACATATACAAAAATATACAGTCATCCAGAAATTAAATAGCAACAGCAAAAGTCCAATCAGGATTAATCAACAGCAGGCATCCACATACTCACGCCTTCAAATGTGCTTTCCTTTTTCCTGCCATTTTAGGAAAATAGCAGCCCCAAAGGGGTGAGAATAATCCCAGTAGTGTGGCAACAAAACCAATAATGTAACAGTATTAAACTAAGCACAAAATCATAAATAGTTACTTCAACATATCCTTGTTCCTTTTCCTTTTTCCTTTTCATCATATACATATTGCGTATATAACGCCTTCCTTTTGCGCTCATAGCACCGTCGTGCGCGCAATACACAGTGGATATCCCATAATTGGCACCCTCTTGGTGGATTCCATCTGTGGCCTATGCGGACTGATGCCAAGTGTCCCATACCCTGGTACCGGAGGGATGCCTATATGATGCGTGCTCAAACACATGGTCCTGTACATAACTATTCTAAATTGCTAGGCTATATGATTTTGGTACATGCATGCCATGCTATGCTTTCACACACAAAGCGTAAAAATAAATGCAGTATGATGTAAGATGCATGCTTATATACTTTTCATATACGTTATGCTGCCACATAACAACTTTACCTCATAAGCATATTGCCGTCAAGGAATATTCATGGCAGAATACTTTCATCATAATGAACATAATAATTTCACGGAATATGGAGCATCATGTTACAACTTCATACACTAGTCAATAGTCACATTAGGTAATATCGCCTAACACTTACCTTACGTGCCACAAATAAATTACCCAACAGCAGAGTAATAGTCCACGTTCTTAATGTTTTTGCGCACCTAAACAAAGAACAACAAGATAGAATTACGACCCAAAGTCTTTCCTAGACGTTACAGGGCTTTATCGTCCCCCTAGGTCCTTGATTCACAACTGGTTTCGTGGTTCTTACTTAAATCCATTTTCTGAATTAAGTTCACTACACCAATACATTAACAGTATCAAAATCCAAGTTCCCTTTATGCATCTTGGTTCGATTTTTAAGCTAATAAGCATTTGTCACCACCGGTTTTAACATATGCAATAGACGTAAAAAATAATTCCTAGCCTTTATTCCAGGCCTGGTCATAGAGATGGACAGAATAATTATCCTTCTAAGATATCTATACCAACCGTACCAAAAGATGAATGAATGACATACAAAACTTTCACTTACTATACATGCATGCCACGGCCCAGCCAGTGAAAGAAAAGAAAACGAGTTTGAACCTTTATTTGATCACTTGCAAGTCTAATGACAAAGCTGTTTTCAAGGCAGGAAGGGTGCTGATCACATAACTGAATTATAACCCTCCCCAAAATGCACGTTCAAGGCTAAACAGGGAGAAGAGGGTAACACAGAGTTTGACTCACCTCCTTACGCGTTTCAGAATCATTTCTCGGTCCTAAGTTGCAACAACGAAGGAATGAGCAGCTCCCTAATCCTCCTAATGCTTCACGGTTTAGATTTAACTACAAGCAAGCCGAAAATGTCTTTATCCACCGAGTGAGGTGTGCAAGAGTAAGGAAGAGATGGACATCTTGCCTTGTTGATAGCTAACGTTCGGCCAACAAGGGAGAGAAGGAGAAATATGTTAAATGCCTTGCGTTCTGCTCACAGAACTCGTGGCTGGAAGAAATGGAAGATGAAATGAAGTTGTTTCTTAGAGTACTTCCCTACGAGTGCTCGCAGTCAAAAGGAAGGAAGAAGGTGCTTTGAGCTTTTGTTGTCCTTCCAAGAACTTCACGGTTTGTGCAGGAAGGGTGCCAATTCTGATCTGTTTCTTGTTAACACCTACGGTCTAGAGGGTGTGAGGAGGGAAGGTGAGTGGAAGGAGGTGCAAACATATTCTTGGTGTTAAAACAAGGTGTGGTTCACGGTTTCATGTCAAAAGAGGGAATGAAAGAAGAGTTAATTTCTTGTGTTTCATCTTATGGGTACTTATAGCCAAGAGAAGTGGAAGGAGGGGAATGGTGCAGAGTTTCTACTTGGAAGGTAAGGATCAAAATTCCCATTGCATAGTCTTCCTATGTGCGCACAAGGTGGAGAGACAAGGTGGGAGTGGTGTGTTCCTTTTGACCAATACAAAAACATGCAGGAAGGGTGCTCTCCACCAAAGGCTGAGTGCGCTAGCCAGTCCACCAACAAACAGACTGCTCCCTCACACTCTATGCGCATGGAAGGAGTGGAAGGTTGAAGGTGCCATGTGGTGCACATGCAATGCCAAAAATCAGTTTGCTCCCTTGGTGCTCTATGCGCATGCAAGACAACAACAAAAGCTGGCACTTGGGTAACACTCAAAAGCTGATCACAAGACAACCACACAAAAAAAACCAGCATTTGAGCATGCTCTATGCGCCCAAGTGGCGTGCATGCAACCAAAGGAAAGCTTAGGGAACAAGTGTCTCTCATGCAATAAGGTTGAAGGGACAAGTGCTGCACATGCAAGGAGAATGGAGTAAGGTGGCGGACATGCAAGGAGTGGTGGAGGATTTTGGTTGACACATGGTAAACATGCAAAGCTTGATAGCAAGACAACAACAAGTGGCGGTCATGCAGAGGGAGGCTAGGGCTGATTGCTTTTAACAATTGACCAGAATATCTCCTCATTCCATTCCTAATATGCGCACCATAGCGAAAAAGAGGGTAAGGGGAAATGAGATTTTCGGCCAATCATCTTTCATGCAAGCTGACTACTTGACTTTCATTGGACAAAGGCTTACGAGGCTGATTTGAGGTTATCTAAGATTACAAGCAATCAGATTGTCCTAATATCCTATGCGCATAAAAATTACAAGGTTGGATGAGCTTGCCATGTGGAGCTTCTAGACCAATAGTGGACAGCCTTGTAAGTTTCTTAAGATAAGGTGTGAGGCTTCTAAGAGGTCAAGGCTGAACATAATCCCCATTTAGGGACTCTTAGGCGTCGGCCATGGAGATAATTTGAGTCCAAAATTCATGTTCAAGAGCTTTCCTATCTTATGAACTAGTCCCATGTTTTATTATTTTATGCACCCTCTAATTATTACTAAGAGGTTTGTTTCTTGAACTAAAGTTAATCACATAATTATAACTAGCCTCCAATTAAGAAAATATACGTACTAATCCCTAATAGCATGTAAACAAATAATTTCCCTAACTTGAATTAATTCCGCCCTAAACATTAGTATAATTTCGAATTCCAACATGCTTTCGTGTTCCTCACGAAATTCATATAACTTCCTAAATTTGCGGGATGTTACACTCTCCCCAACTTGTTTTGAAGTTTGTCCCCAAACTTCATCTTACCATTTCAAAATCTGCCTAAGTCTAACGCTTATCACCATTACACCACGCCATACATTTCACTGTATTCATTCAGCCAGCTATAAAATCATCAACATCTCAGAGTATCAGTAACAACGTGAACTTTACATGATCATTAAATAATATAGATATAACGCAATTTGTACGGAAGGAATAAAATCTTTCCAAGCTTAATCACGTTACGAACAATTTCCTAAGTTCTTTTCAAATACCATAACATACAAGTAGAATGAGATGGACGCAATCTTACAAAGCCAAGAAAATTCAGCTATAATGGAAATGGTAATAGACTGAGGATTTTAGTGCATAGTTAGTAGACAGCTAAGCAGGTCTATTTGCAAAACACTTCCCTACTTTCTCATTTTTAATCATCATTACTAGTTTAGATATAAGTGTTTAAACTTTTTATTCACCCAATTCCCAATTACGACCTATGAAGTAAAACATTTTCATATAAAATGCAATTAACAAATACGTGGCCCAAACCAAAAGTTCCTAAGAATGTAGGAGTTCAGTTAAAATGAAGTACTGTTATCTCCTATTACCTGCGCAAAATATAGGGGCCAATTAACTAAGATCTCCCATTTTAAAGGTTTCGTCTTTGTAATGCGTATGTTACGATTTTTTTTTTAGGAGTGCCCTCACCTCCTACTTGTTTCTTATCAATAATAACAGTCCAGTTCACTCGCTAAACACATCACACCTATGCATTATATTCAGATTTCTACATTATTCACCTTACCTAAAAGTATTATAGACCGAATCCTAATTTTTATAATCCTTCAGAAAGATCAGACCAATGAAACAGAACACATTGCATTTTGAATTTCAAACGATAAGAATCTTCCTAAAATCACAAAAGCTCAATTCTGCTTTTCAGACATATCATGTTAAGTGGTACTTCTCATACAGCTCGTCAAAACACCCACATGAGGAAACTTCCTCGAGCTTTCCGCTGTCCTAGGTACCTCGGGTGTAATTGACTCCACTGATCAGAGGATCCATTTATCATGATATGGTTTTCAAATCATTGACACACATTACAATCTTGAGATAGCTACCAAACACAATCCACCAAAACAAACCAAGCTTTCATAAATCAGGTTCACCATAATCACACTGAAAATTCCTAGCTGTAATTTAAATTTGGCATTCAAGGGATAAATAGTATTTCATGGTATTAGACCTAATGCATAAACAACACCGTATTCAAATTTTCTCATACAGATGACTAATCACATCTATACATGCAACAATATATCTATCAGATGAGAACCTTTCAAAATAAAAATATTATTTCTTGATGTATTTAAACAATTTCAAAATGAATATCAAACTTTTAAGCATGGAATTTTACAGCAGCATATTTAAGTCACAGATTGAATATTATATCAATTAAACAGCAGCTAAACAAAACCAGGGGGTTCACTTAAATTCAACTCTTATATCACATACTCTGCTTTTAGATATGGAATGTCCAATGAACTATGCAAACATAACATGAGAGTATCTAGTTAGTACTGGCTCGAATGACATATAAAAATGATCAACAGTTCCCAATAAATGTGGACAAATATAAAAGGGAATCATAAAAATTTTGCATGCTTATGTACCTAATGCACCAAAACAGGATTGCTACAACCAATTGGAAATTTAAAGCATGGGGAGTACATTGTTATACATTAGAACATAGATGAGGTTTGTGTTTTATGCAAGTGTATGTAATACTCAAAGGTTGTAAGTCTGGACAAAAATTAATAAAGCTCGATTAAAAAGGTTAAAAAGATCATACACAACATGTCACACGAAACAGGCATTGATTAACACCAATGGTCAATTATCTAGATTTTAGCACACAATAGGTCGATTAGCATCTTCAATCACTTAGACCACACGGTTTAGTTGGAATCCATACGTTCGGACAATATTTTGCATGTAAAAGATTCACCTTGAGGACAGTAAATTCAAGTAAAGGCAAACATTCTTCTGTGGAATAAGTTTAGACATATCAAGAGGGTTCTATCAGCATGTTAAGACATACTTTGTAAAATCTCTTGAGAGTGTTCTGTATAGTGAACAAAATCGAGGATGCAGTAAAAGTTTAAAACATAACGTTTAACAATCTTAAAACAGAAATTGGAATACTTAAAGACATATTCATACAAAATCCAGATCACCCAAAACCAACTAAAGAACTTACAGGCTTTGCTTTATAAAAGAACGAACTGATGCAAAAAAAATCCTTAACATGCACGACAAAATATTATTCATTGTAAGGTTCTATAATGGGCAATCTCATTTTGTGTAACAGCCACAAACTGGTTACATAAAACAAGTACTTAACATCTAAATCATTTGACTTCTACCACAATAGTCATGACTACGTTCCTTATGTTATAGAGAAGTATTACTAAAATTCCTTGTACATGTTTGGCATAAAAATTTTGGGAAAATATAACTTTAAAATTTTGAGATACTCACACTGTTAAAAGTTTCTCACTAAATTAATTCCATGAAGACCCATTAAGTTTGAGGCAGGGTTAAGTTTTTCACAATTTCTATACTAACCCCTTTCATTCCTTCAATTTTAAAGTACCAACCCAACAAAACATGAAACATGCCAACACTTTATGAGCCAACATGATATCTAACTGATGTACGTCATGGGAACTCTGTATGTTTAATTCATGGGAATTTAATACAAAGGAGGACTAAAGATTCTTACCACACAAAAATTAAAATCATTTTTACGCAGTCAAAACAACTCACCTTTATACAATATCATACTTGTTCATAATCTGCCTCACAACAATCATGAAAGAAGTATATATATATATATATAGGTCAATCAATAACTCATAACAACCTAAAATGAAATCCCGTTTTTAGCAGCAAGGTTTCATACACTATAATGTGAAAAATCTAAACTGGCAAGTTTAACAGTCATCACACAAAAATCTATTATTAGTATCAGACGCACTACCCTATATGCAAGTCCAAATAGTCAAAATCACACAAAACAAGTCACTGCATAAGAGCTAAGACAACAAGTATCACTTGCTTGAATGACAGGGTTGTAGGGGTCAAGTTCTCTCTTTTCACACATCACCACTTTGTTTAACAGCTTCTTTCTCAAGAATGATGTCTAGTGCCAATTCATCACTAAAAGATTCGTAAGACAGTAGACCCCCCGTGTCTAAGCCTTTAATTAGCTCTAACTCTACTTTCTAAGGCATCAACCGGATCTACTTAGGTAAGTGGCCTATTCCTACATGAATTTTCACAGTCCGGTTTTGCTACTTAAACAGATTAACCCCTTATGCAATTAAGTAATATAACAGAATTAGTAAGGATTAACAGTTTCTACTGCCCAGTTATCTACAACAGTCATAGTATACAAAAGGTCATAATTCACCAAATAGATATGTAGTAACAGAGATAACTTATTATCATTAACAGCTTAGAATATCACAAAACATTCACATCAAATATATGTATATAAAACGTTGCTTATAAACAGAATTAGTAATTCACCATAAATCCAAGTAACAATTCCTTATTCCACACCTAGTGTTCAGACACATGTGTACTCTGTGATAACCATGGTCATGCACACACAAATTGCGCGATAGTGAGTTGATCAGGCTCACCACCTAGCAAGAGGATGGGCACAGTCATGTTTAATACAGTGAACTACCAGTGTCATCACACCTCCAATCTAAGGTAACTTAACCAGTAACCCATTCACAACTAAGCTCAAACAGAATAATGCAGCGATCATATACAATTAGCCGGATAACCAAACAACAATCATTCATCAAGCAGCACACAATTCAATCAAAAACAGACACCATGAACCGAAACTGCTCTGATACCAATTAGTGTAACGCCCTCCCTTGTATGCATCCAAGAGAGTCGTTTGCTAAGCGGAATTAGAGTT